>JAUNZM010002067.1:0-21188 GCA_033459285.1 Clamator glandarius | reverse complement strand
CGATCCTGATCCTGGCCCCGTTCCCATTCCCAATCCCGTTACCCGGAGTCGCTCCGGTTCCCAATCCTGATCCTGGCCCCGTTCCCATTCCCAATCCCGTTACCTGGAGTCGCTCCAGTTCCTGATCCTGATCCTGGCCCCGTTCCCATTCCCAATCCCGTTACCTGGAGTCGCTCCGGTTCCCGATCCTGATCCTGGCTCTGTTCCCATTCCCAATCCCGTTACCTGGAGTCGCTCCGGTTCCCGATCCTGATCCTGGCTCTGTTCCCATTCCCGATCCCGTTCTTGCTCCCAATCCCGTTACCCGGAGTCGCTCCGGTTCCCACTCCCGATCCCATTCCCAATTCCGTTCCTGCTCCCATTCACAGTCCTGACCCCGTTCCCACTCCCGTTCCCGTTCCCCGGTGTCGCTCCGGTTCCCGTTCCTGCTCCCGTTCCCGTTCCCGTTCCCATTCCCTCTCCCGTTCCCACTCCCGTTCCCCGGTGTCGCTCCCATTCCCGTTCCCGCTCCCATTCCCGGTCCCATTCCCGTTCCCGTTCCCGCTCCCCCCGCCCCGGTCCCGCTCCCGGTCCCGCACCCTGCCCCGGTACAGCTCCTCCAGCCGCCGGTCGATCCAGCGCTCGGTGTCGAGGCGCCGCTGGAGCTCGCTCCGGTTGTATTTCACCGTGACCCTCGCCGGCCGCCGCTGCAGCGCGGGGCTCCGAGCCGGGGACTGAGCCGGGGGGCGCCGGGACCCCGGGGAGCCCCCGGCCCGGCCCGCCCGCCGCCACCACCGGTTCGCGGCCATCGGGGGGCGCGCGGGGCGGCGGCGGCGGGAAAAGGGGAGGGGGCGGGGCTGAGGGAGAGGGGGCGGGGCCAAGGGGAGGCGAGCGGCCAATGGGGAGCGGGCTGGGGGCGAGGGGCGGGGATGAGGGGCGGGGATAAAGGGAGGCGCGGCCAATAGGGAGCGGGCGGGGGGCGACGGGCGGGGATGGGGCGGGGCCAAGGGGGAGGCGAGCGGCCAATGGGGAGCGGGCTGGGGGCGAGGGGCGGGGATGAGGGGCGGGGATAAAGGGAGGCGCGGCCAATAGGGAGCGGGCGGGGGGCGACGGGCGGGGATGGGGCGGGGCCAAGGGGGAGGCGAGCGGCCAATGGGGAGCGGGCTGGGGGCGAGGGGCGGGGATGAGGGGCGGGGATAAAGGGAGGCGCGGCCAATAGGGAGCGGGCGGGGGGCGACGGGCGGGGATGGGGCGGGGCCAAGGGGGAGGCGAGCGGCCAATGGGGAGCGGGCTGGGGGCGAGGGGCGGGGATGAGGGGCGGGGATAAAGGGAGGCGCGGCCAATAGGGAGCGGGCGGGGGGCGACGGGCGGGGATGGGGCGGGGCCAAGGGGGAGGCGAGCGGCCAATGGGGAGCGGGCGGGGGGCAATGGGCGGGGATGAGGTGGAGGGGGCGGTGCCAATGCGGGAGGCGCGGCCAATGGGGAGCGGGCTGGGGGCGATGGGCGGGGATGGGGCGGGGCCAGAGAGTAGGGGCAGGGCCAAGAGGGACTTGCGGGATGGGGTGGGGTGGAATGGGATGGGATGGGATGGGATGGGATGGGATGGGGTGGGATGGGGTGGGATGGGATGGGATGGGATGGGATGGGGTGGAATGGGGGTGGGATGGGATGGGATGGGATGGGATGGGGTGGGATGGGGTGGGATGGGATGGAGGCGCCTCAGGCAGCGATTGGACAAGAAGCGTTTGGGGGCGTGGCCAGGCGGGAGGCGCCTCTCGCAGTCATTAAACAGCGAGCGTCTGGTGGGCGTGGCCAGGTGGGAGGTGCCTCTCGCAGCCATTGGACAGGAAGCGTCGGGGGGGCGTGGCCAGGCGGGAGGCGCCTCGCGGCCGCTGCCGGGGGGGCGTGGCCTCGAGCTCTCACCTGTCGCACCTGGGTGACGTTAACGGCCGTGAGGGCGGCGGCCGCCATGACGGGCGGGGGGTTCCTCCTGCCGCTGCTCGTGCTCCTCCTGCCCGGGGCCGCCGCCACCGAGGGGCTTCAAGCGATCGGTAACGGCCGGGGGGGGGGCCCCGATGGGGTCGGGGGCAGCGGGGGGGACGGGGCCGGGGGGGGGGGGTCGGGGCTGGGGGGTCGTGGGGCGAGGCCTCTGAGGAGGGAAAGGCCTTCGGGAAGGGCTGGGGGGGGACCCTGATCTTTGGAGGGGGACTGGGAGGTGTTTTGTGGGGAGACTGAGGTTGACTTTGGGGGGGGGGGGGTGTCACAGCATTAGGGGGGGACCCTGATCTTTGGGGGGGGCGGTGTCGCAGCGTTTGGGGGGCCCTGAGGGGATTGAGGGGGGGGGGGGGGTCGTCCCAGCATTGGGGCTGGGAGGGGTTTGGGGGGACCCTAAGGTTGGTTGGGGGGGGGGGGGGGGCTGGTTTTTTTTTTATTTTTTTGTCTCTCAGGTGCCCTTTTGGGGCAGAAATGCCGGTTTTTGGCTGTCAGGCGCCCTTTTTGAGGCAGAAATGCCAGTTTTCAGTTGTCAGGTGCCCTTTTGGGGGCAGAAATGCCAGTTTTTGGCTGTCAGGTGCCCTTTTGGGAGCAGGAAGAGCCCTTTTTGGGGCAGAAATGCTGTGTTTTGGCTGTCAGGTGCTCTTTTGGGGGTGGAAAGTGCCCTTTTGGGGGCAGAAATGCTGGTTTTTGGCTGTCAGGTGCCCTTTCTGGGGCAGAAGTGCCGGGTTTTGGCTGTCAGGCGCCCTTTTTGAGGTAGAAATGTCAGTTTTCGGCTGTCAGGTGCCCTTTTGGGGGCAGAAATGCCAGTTTTTGGCTGTCAGGTGCCCTTTTGGGAGCAGGAAGAGCCCTTTTGGGGGCAGAAATGCTGTGTTTTGGCTGTCAGGTGCTCTTTTGGGGGTGGAAAGTGCCCTTTTGGGGGCAGAAATGCTGGTTTTTGGCTGTCAGGTGCCCTTTCTGGGGCAGAAGTGCCGTTTTTTTGGCTCTCGGGTGCCCTTTTGGGGGCAGAAATGCCAGGTTTCAGCTGTCAGGTGCCCTTTTTGGGGCAGAAGTGCCAGTTTTCGGCTGTCAGGTGCCCTTTTGGGGGCAGGAAGAGCCCTTTTTGGGGCAGAAATGCCATTTTTTGGCTGTCAAGTGCCCTTTTGGGGTAGGAAGTGCCCTTTCTGGGGCAGAAATGCTGGGGTTTGGCTGTCAGGTGCCCTTTTGGGGGCAGGACGAGCCCTATTGGGGGCAGAAATGCTATTTTTTGGCTGTCAGGTGCCCTCTTTGGGGCAGAAATGCCGGTTTTTGGCTGTCAGGTGCCCTTTTTGGGGCAGAAATGCTGGTTTTTGGCTGTCAGGTGCCCTTTTGGGGGTAGAAAGTGCCCGTTTGGGGACAGAAATGCTGGGTTTTACCCATTAAATCAGGTTGTTCTGGCTTTGCTTGAACTGCTTTGTGCTTTTTCCCCCCCCCCCCTCTCCCCAGCTCCTGGGAATCCTAACGATCTCCCGGAGGAGGCGGCTGCCATCAACGCTCCGGCTGGCATTCCCGGTTCTTTCCAGGGTTCCACAGGCACTCTGGATCCCTGCGGCGCTCCCGCGCTCACCGGTCCGTGCCGAGCGTCCTTCCCGCGCTGGTTCTACATCCCGGCCAACGGAACGTGCTACGTCTTCATCTACGGAGGCTGCCGGGGCAACGGGAACAACTTCCAAAGCCAGCAGGAATGCATGAGCCGCTGCCACCCCCAGAAAGGTGGGAGCTGGCACCCATTCCCACCTGGATCCCGGGATCCCCTTGCATCCCCAGCCTCACTTATTCCCATTCCACAGGTGATGCCCAGGCGGATTTAGCCAGCGATTTCTTTTCTTCCAACGGTGAGAACCCAGCACGGACATGTTCTTGCCCTTCATCCTCCCTGCTCTTCCCAGGGCACCCCAAAAAAAGTCGGGAATAGTGGCGTTGGGATCATCTTGCCCTTCCCGGGATCCATTTCTGCCCTCCCTCCCACCCTCCCCGAGGCATTTTGGGCATCCCAAGAAGTCAGGGATTAGCAGCCTTGGGATCGTTCCCGCCCTTCTCTGCCTAATTCCTGCCCTTCCTGAGGCGTTTCAGAGCCCCCAGAAAGGCAGGAATTGCAGTGTTGGGAACATTCCCACCCCCAGTGCCCGTCTTCATTCCCTGGGACCCTTCCTAGAGCGTTTGAGGCACCCCAGAAAGTTGGGAATTGGGAAGAGCAGCGTTGGGATCGTCCTGCCCTTCCCGCCATCCATTCCCAGCCTCATCCCACCGTTCCTTGCCCGCCCTCGGTCCCACCCTCCCCAAGGCATTTTGGGCATCCCAAGAAGTCAGGGATTAGCGGCGCTGGGATCGATCCCGCCCTTCCCCGCCTCGTTCTGGCCCTTCGCCTCGTTCCCGCCCTTCTCCTTGATCCCGCCCTTCGCCTCGTTCCGGCCCTTCCCCGCCTCGATCCCATCTCTGCCTCGATCCCGCCCAGCCCCGCCTCGTTCTGGCCCTTCTCCTTGATCCCGCCCTTCGCTTCGTTCCCGCCCATCCCCGCCTCGATCCGGCCCTTCCCCGCCTCGATCCCATCTCTGCCTCGATCCCGCCCAGCCCCGCCTCGTTCCGGCCCTTCTCCTTGATCCCGCCCTTCGCTTCGTTCCCGCCCTTCCCCGCCTCGTTCCGGCCTTTCTCTTCGATCCCGCCCATCCCCGCCTCGTTCCCGCCCATCCCCGCCTCGTTCCGGCCCTTCTCTTCGATCCCGCCCATCCCCGCCTCGTTCCCGCTCATCTCTTCGTTCCGGCCCTTCCCCGCCTCGATGCAGCCTCGTTCCGGCCCATCCCCGCCTCGATCCCGCCCTTCCCCGCCTCGTTCCGGCCTTTCTCTTCGATCCCGCCCATCCCCGCCTCGTTCCCGCCCATCCCCGCCTCGTTCCCGCCCATCCCCGCCTCGTTCCCGCCCATCCCCGCCTCGATCCCGCCTCGTTCCGGCCCTTCTCCTCGATCCCGCCCATCCCCGCCTCGTTCCCGCCTCGTTCCCGCCTCGTTCCCGCCTCGTTCCCGCCTCGTTCCCGCCCCGTTCCCGCCTCGTTCCCGCCCCGTTCCCGCCCCGTTCCCGCCCTTCCTGAGGCGTTTCAAAATGGCGGGAATCGCGGCGCTGGGATCCCCATTTGAGCAATGGCGCCTCTTTTTTCACACTTCCCTCCCCCCGTCTCAGAACTGGCTTTCGGGATCCTCCTGCTCGTTTTCGTCACGCTCCTGCTGGTCACCAGCATGGATCTGAAGATCAAGCTGTGCCAGAAAAAAGCAGAAGTACTGGGAATGCCACTCGGACAGAGGCCTAGAAACAAGAAATTCCTGATGCTCGATGTCTAGACACCCCCCCACTTAAGGGGACCCCCCCCCCCCAAAACCTTTTTTCTCTTTTCCAAGCCTTTTTTTACTCCTTTTTCAGGGAAAAACGGGCTTTTTGGCAAGGGGAGGAGGGTTAAGGAGAGGGGAGACCCCCCTCAAAACCACTGATCCCCCCCCTTCCTTTCTTGGGGGGCTTCAATCCCTTTCCCCCCCCACGCTGTCTGGCGGTGATTTTGGGGATGGAAATGTGGATTTTGGGGTCACCCTGAGATCTTTCTTTTTGGGGGGGGGGGGGGGGGGGGGGGGGGGCAACCTCTGAGTTTTTGGAAGGTCTGAATGAGTTTGGGGTGGAACCCCCAATTTTTGGGACCCCCCCACGATTTTTTGTGTAGGGGGCAGAGATTTTATAGAGATAATTTGGGGGGGGGGGGCAGTGATTTTTAGGGATGAGTTTGGCAGGGGGGGGTTAATCTTATTGGGGTCCCCAGCTGATTTTTCTGGGATTCCAGTGATTTGGGGCTGGGGGGGCAGTGATTTTTGGGGGTGCCTCAGTGATTTGGGACATCCCACTGCTTTCAGGGTGCTCCCCCCTCATTTTTTTTGGGGGGGGGGGGGGGGGGACACGGACAGGGGCTGCTTGTGATCAAAGCAGCCGGATTCGGGGCTCAACAATGAATTTTTTTGGGGGGGGGTTTCTATGTTTTTGGCGTTTGCCTAAATAAAGGGAGAGGTGGAACTACTTTTGGGGGGGGTGGAGCACCCCAAAATCATTTGGGGGGGGGTACAAATGGCAGAGGTGGGGGTGCTCCCCCATCTTGGAGACACTAAAACCGCTTCCTTCAGCCTCTCCCAACCTTGAGTCTCTGCACCCCACGACTCCCCCTGCCTCCAACCTTGGGGACCCCAAACTTCCAGGAGCGCCCCAATCTGGGATCCCCCCCCCTAAATAGGTGGTTTCACCCCCCCAAAAAAAAGTGGGGGGTACTCCCGGTGTTGCGTTTATTGAAGGAATCGATGGGGTCGCGGGTTCCATGTTGGTTTGGGGGTTGATCAAATGAGGTCAGGGGGTGGTGTTAGGGATTTCGGGGTGGAGGGGGGGGTCAGGGATTTTTGGGGATCCCCCCCCGCTAAGTGAGGAGGTGCTGGGTGAGGCCGTACATGAGCAGAGGCTGCGTGCCGGCCATGCCCATCGTCAGGTACATCCGGAGCTGATTCCGCGGCCCCCGAACCGGCACAGCCTCGGCCGCCGGCTCCGCCAGCAGCTTCAACCGGAGACTGCGGATCTAGGGGGGCCAAAAAAAAAAGGAGGTGAGTGCAGCTGCCCCAGCCTAATTAACGCTAATTAGCCCCCCTCCCACCCTTTTCTAGTTCATTAACAACCTTCTAAACGAAGGCTCGCTTACCATAAAGATGAAGATGGTGAAGCTGCACCAGCTCAGCACCGCGAAGTAACCGGCGCGGCCGAAGAGGAGCCCGGAGAGCAGGGCCAGGATCATGCTGGGAATGGAGGGGGGGTGCTGCTGAGCACCCCGCTATGGGGCAGGGGGGCCCTGATCCCTCTCTGCTATGGGGCAGGGGGGCCCCTGATCCCCCTCTGCTATGGGGCAGAGGGACCCCTGATCCCCCTCTGCTATGGGGCAGAGGGGCCTCTGATCCCTCTCTGCTATGGGGCAGAGGGACCCCTGATCCCTCTCTCCTATGGGGCAGAGGGGCCTCTGATCCCTCTCTGCTATGGGGCAGAGGGGCCCTGATCCCTCTCTGCTATGGGGCAGAAGGGCTCCTGATCCCTCTCTGCTATGGGGCAGAGGGGCCTCTGATCCCTCTCTGCTATGGGGCAGAGGGGCTCCTGATCCCTCTCTGCTATGGGGCAGAGGGGCTCCTGATCCCTCTCTGCTATGGGGCAGAGGGGCTCCTGATCCCTCTCTGCTATGGGGCAGGGGGGCCCTGATCCCTCTCTGCTATGGGGCAGAGGGGCCCCTGATCCTCCTCTGCTATGGGGCAGGGGGGCCCTGATCCTTCTCTGCTATGGGGCAGAGGGGCCCCTGATCCTCCTCTGCTATGGGGCAGAGCTGCCCCTGATCCCCCCCACCGCTATGGGGCAGAGGAGCCCCTGATCCCCCTCTGCTATGGGGCAGAGCGGCCTCTGATCCCCCTCTGCTATGGGGCAGAGGGGCACCTGATCCCTCTCTGCTATGGGGCAGAGCCTCCCCCGAACCCCCTCCCTGACCCTGCTATGGGGCAGAACCGCCCCTGATCCCCCTCCCTGACCCCGCTATGGGGCAGAGCCTCTCCCGCTCCCTCTCCCTGACCCCGCTATGGGGCAGAGCCGCCCCTGATCCCCCTCCCTGACCCCGCTATGGGGCAGAGCCGCCCCTGATCCCCCTCCCTGACCCCGCTATGGGGCAGAGCCTCTCCCGCTCCCTCTCCCTGACCCCGCTATGGGGCAGAGCCTCTCCCGCTCCCTCTCCCTGACCCCGCTATGGGGCAGAGCCGCCCCCGAACCCCCTCCCTGACCCCGCTATGGGGCAGAGCCGCCCCCGCTCCCCCTCCCTGACCCCGCTATGGGGCAGAACCGCCCCTGATCCCCCTCCCTGACCCCGCTATGGGGCAGAGCCGCCCCACAACTACTCACCCCACATATTTGTAGCCGGCAAAGGCCAGGAGGTCAGCGGGGGCCAGCGCCGTGGGGCCGGCGCCCAGGTAGAGGGCGAGGAGCTGCGCCAACACCTCGAGGAGCAACCAGGCCAGCGCCGAGCTCGCCTGCAGCCCCAGGCTGTCAGGGGAGAATCTAGAGGGGATTGGGGGGGGCATTTAAGGATTGGGGGGGTCCCTTAAAGCTCCCCTTCCCCCAAAAAAAAGGGGCAAGGGAGGCAAAACCCCCCTCAACGTTTCTTACTTATTTTGGGTTCCCAGCGCCAGCCCCGTGACGAGGATGTAGGTGATGAAAGCCATGGCTGCAAAAAGGGGGGGGGGGGGCAATAAAAATAGGGAGTGGGGGGTAAAAATAAGGGGGTGGGGGGCAAATGGAGGGGTCCCAGGTGCCCCCCCCATACCGGGGATGTAGAGATCGGGGGCGTTAACGTCGAAGCGAGGGGCGACCGGGGTGTCCTGGAACCGCACTTGCCAGTCCTGGGGGGGCAGCCGGGCGCGTCAGGGCCCCCTCTGGCCCCTTTATTGCCCCCCCCAGCTCCATTTATTGCCCCATTTACCCCCTGTTACCCCCATCAACCTCTTTATTGCCCCTGTTACCCCCCTATTACCCCCTCCAGCCCCTTTATTGCCCCATTTACCCCCCTCACTGCCCCCTCCAGCCCCTTTATTGCCCCATTTATCCCCCTCCAGCCCCTTTATTGCCCCGTTTGCCCCCTTTTATTGCCCCCCAGCCCATTTACTGCCCCATTTACTCCCCTATTACCCCCTCCAACCCCTTTATTGCCCCATTTACCCCCTTTATTGCCCCCTGTTACCCTCTCCAGCCCCTTTATTGCCCCATCTACTCCCTATTACCCCCATCAACCTCTTTATTGCCCCATTTACTCCCTCAAGCCCCTTTATTGCCCTGTTTACCCCCTCCAGCCCCCTCTATTGCCCCGTTTACCCCCTCCAGCCCCCTCTATTGCCCCGTTTACCCCCTCCAGCCCCCTCTATTGCCCCCCCAGCTCCCTTTATTGCCCCATTTACCCCCTCCAGCCCCCTTTATTGCCCCCCCAGCCCCCTTTATTGCCCTGTTTACCTCCTCCAGCCCCTTTATTGCCCCCCCAGCCCCCTTTATTGCCCTGTTTACCCCCTCCAGCCCCCTTTATTGCCCCCCAATCCCCTTTATTGCCCCGTTTACCCCCCTCCAGCCCCTTTATTGCCCCCCCAAACCCCTTTATTGCCCCGTTTACCCCCTCCAGCCCCCTTTATTGCCCCCCAGCTCCCTTTATTGTCCCGTTTACCCCCCTCCAGCCCCTTTATTGCCCCCCCAAACCCCTTTATTGCCCCGTTTACCCTCCTCCAGCCCCTTTATTGCCCCGTTTACCCCCCCCGGTACCGAGTGCAGGAAGGGGAACACCAGCAGCCCCAGTTTGCGCCCCACGTACACGGTGTCCACGGCGAAATAATATTTGAGGCGTCCCACGGGCAGGAACCGATCCAGCTACGGCCCCGAGAGCGGCACCGGTAACGGCTGTGACCACCAAGCCAGGCTCTGGGGGCCACCAGGGCCACCCAAGCCCACCCAGGGGCCACCAGACCACAACCTGGGGCCACTAAATCCAGCCCGGCGGCCACCACACCGCACCCTGGGGTCTCCGTGGCCCCTAGAGGCAGCCTAGTGACCACTACTCCACAGCCTGTGGCCACTGAGACCAGTCCAGTGGCCGGCAAGCCAGGCTCCGGGGCCACCAGGGCCACCCAGTGGCCACTACTCCGCAACCTGTGGCCACTAAGACCAATCCAGTGGCCGGCAACCCAGGCTCTGGGGCCACCATGGCCACCCAAGCCCACCCTGGGCCACCAGACCACAACCTGTGGCCACTAAGACCAAACCAGTGACCGGCAACCCAGGGTCTAGGGCCACCGTGGCCACCCAAGGGCCACCAGATCACAACCTGGGGCCACTAAATCCAGCCCGGCGGCCACCACACCGCACCCTGAGGTCTCCGTGGCCCCTAGAGGCAGCCCAGCGGCCAGCAACCCAGGCTCTGGGGTCACCGTGGCCACTAAATCCAGCCCGGCGGCCACCGAGGTGGTCCCGGAGCCCACAGAGCGGCTCCCCCCCCCCGCCGTCCCCACTCACGTTCCTGTCCACGATGTCGCGTCCCTGCGTGGCCAAGGAGGCTCCGTAGGCGGCGGCGAGGCTGGACACGGGCTGGGCGAGGAAGGCCGCGGGGGGAGCGGGGAACGGCGGGGACGGCGGCGCCCGGTAACCGCGCTCCGGGCCTCCCCCCGCGCTGGTGTCATCGAAGAGCGGGTGCGGCTCGGCCAGGCGCGGCGGGACGCGCCGTTTGGGGGCTGCGAGGAGACGGAGAGAGGGGTTAGCGGAGGGGAGGGGGTCATGGGGCCCCGGTTACCGTTCTCCTTCCCCCCCCCCCCGGCTTCCACCGCTCACGGTGCCGCGAGGCCCCGTCCGGCTCCATGGCGGCCGCCGCGGTGGCCCTTCCGGTCACGTGGGCGGCCGGAAGCTGTTGGCGAGGTGGGGTGAAGCCGCCACGCCCGGCTTCGAGATGGCGGCCGCCCCACCTCAAGATGGCGACGAGGCCGGGAGCCCGACCTCAAGATGGCGGCCGCCCGACCTCAAGATGGCGGCTCCCGCCCGGCGTCGCCGTCGCCATGGCAACGGCGTCAGGTAGCCCTAGGCGAGGCCTGGCGGGCCCAGGGGCCTGCGGTGGCTAGCAGGCCTCCAGGGGTGGCCACTGGGCTGGCTTTGGTGGCCACAGTGTCCCCAGGGGGTGGTGTGGTGGCCACTGGGCTGGATTCAGTGGCCACAGTGTCCTCAAGGTCTGGAGTAGTGGCCACTGGGCTGGATTCAGTGGCCACAGTGTCCCCAGGGGGTGGGATGGTGGCCACTGGGCTGGATTCAGTGGCCACAGTGTCCCCAGGGGGTGGTGTGGTGGCCACTGGGCTGGATTCAGTGGCCACAGTGTCCCCAGGGGGTGGTGTGGTGGTCACTGGGCTGGATTCAGTGGCCACAGTGTCCTCAAGGTCTGGAGTAGTGGCCACTGGGCTGGATTCAGTGGCCACAGTATCCTCAGGGGGTAGTGTCGTTGCCACTGGGCTGGATTCAGTGGCCACAGTGTCCCCAGGGTTAGATGTGGTGGCCAATGGGCTCCATTTAGCAGCCACAGGTTGCGGTGTGGTGGTTACTGGGCTGGATTCAGTGGCCACAGGGACCGGTGTTTGCCCTGGCGGCCACGAGGTCTGGCGTGGTGGCCACTGGGCTGCCTTTAGTGGCCACAGTGTCCTCAGGCTGTAGCATAGTGGCCACTGGGCTGCCTTTAGTGGCCCCAGAGCCCGGCTTGGTGGCCACAGGGAGGGTCCAAGGTTGGTGGCCGCTCCCATGCGCTGGTAGCCACGTTGCCCTCTGCGGTTGCCCAGCTCTGGTCCCGTGGGAGCGTGTGACGCCCCGTGACCAGTCACACCAGTACCACGCCCTTACTGGGAGCCCGCGGCCACCCCGGGGCTACTCACACTCTTACTGGGATTCCCAGTTGCCCCCCCCCCCCCTTCCCAGTACTGCACCTCACTGGGCACCCCAGTTCCTCCCAGTATCAGCCACCCCAACCACGTCCCTTTACTGGTCACACCAGTCTGGGCACCCCAGTTGCCCCCCCCCAGTCGCCCCAGTTGCCCACCCCACCCCCCCTTACTGGTCTCTCAGTTGCACCCCAGTACTGCGCATCCCAGTCATCCCAGTTCCATCTCCTTACTGGGCCTCCCAGTTCATCCCAGTTCCATCTCCTTACTGGGCCTCCCAGTTCATCCCAGTTCCCCTCCATCCCCCACCCCCGCCCCGGGAACCTCCCCTTGGGGCGGTACCGGACGCTGCAGCGATGGGACTGGGACCAGTATAGATACTGGGGGGTCCAGTGAGGGGCTGGGACTGGGACCAGTAAAGGTACTGGGGGGCCCAGTGAGGGGCTGGGACTGGGACCAGTAAAGGTACTGGGGGGCCCAGTGAGGGGCTGGGACTGGGACCAGTAAAGGTACTGGGGGGCCCAGTGAGGGGCTGGGACTGGGACCAGTATAGATACTGGGGGGCCCAGTGAGGGGCTGGGACTGGGACCAGTATAGATACTGGGGGGCCCAGTGAGGGGCTGGGACTGGGACCAGTAAAGGTACTGGGGGGCCCAGTGAGGGGCCGGGACTGGGACCAGTAAAGGTACTGGGGGGCCCAGTGAGGGGCTGGGACTGGGACCAGTAAAGGTACTGGGGGACCCAGTGAGGGGCTGGGACTGGGACCAGTAAAGGTACTGGGGGGCCCAGTGAGGGGCTGGGACTGGGACCAGTATAGATACTGGGGGGCCCAGTGAGGGGCTGGGACTGGGACCAGTAAAGGTACTGGGGGGCCCAGTGAGGGGCTGGGACTGGGACCAGTATAGATACTGGGGGGCCCAGTGAGGGGCTGGGACTGGGACCAGTAAAAGGTACTGGGGGGCCCAGTGAGGGGCTGGGACTGGGACCAGTATAGATACTGGGGGGCCCAGTGAGGGGCTGGGACTGGGACCAGTATAGATACTGGGGGGCCCAGTGAGGGGCTGGGACTGGGACCAGTAAAGGTACTGGGGGGGGCAGGATGAGGGACTGGGACCAGTGACCCCAGTGAGGGGCTGGGGGGCTGTAACTGGGACCAGTAGACAGACCAGTGACCCCAGTGAGGATCTGGGGGGGCTGTAACTGGGACCAGTAGACAGACCAGTGACCCCAGTGAGGATCCGGGGGGGCTGTAACTGGGACCAGTAGACAGACCAGTGACCCCAGTGAGGATCTGGGGGGGCTGTAACTGGGACCAGTAGACAGACCAGTTGACCCCAGTGAGGATCCGGGGGGGCTGTAACTGGGACCAGTAGACAGACCAGTGACCCCAGTGAGGATCCGGGGGGGCTGTAACTGGGACCAGTAGACAGACCAGTGACCCCAGTGAGGATCTGGGGGGGCTGTAACTGGGACCAGTAGACGGACCAGTGACCCCAGTGAGGATCCGGGGGGGCTGTAACTGGGACCGGGGGGCCCCGGGGAGGTTCGCTACTGGTCGGGGTCCCAGTTACCATGCGGCTGGTACTGGGAGGGCTGGCACTGGGGATACTGGTGGCCCTGGGGGCGCTGGGGCTGTGGCTGCTCGAAGGGCCCCCCCGGACCCCCCCGTGGGACCTGGGCAGCTCCCTGCTGCTCGCCACCACCCTGCTCACCACCGTGGGTGAGGGACCCCCCCCCGGGACCCCCCCAATAACCCTCCTCAGGACCCCCAAGGGCCCCCCGTTACCCCCCCCATGACACCCCCCTACTGGGAACCCCCCCGGGGACCCCCCCAATAACCCTCCCCAGGACCCCTAGAACCCCCCATTACCCCCCCATGACACCCCCCCCACCCCCCTCCCCCAGGACCCCCCCAATAACCCTCCCCAGGACCCCCTAGGACCCCCCGTTACCCCCCCATGACACCCCCCTACTGGGAACCCCCCCGGGACCCCCCCAATAACCCTCCCCAGGACCCCTAGAACCCCCCATTACCCCCCCATGACACCCCCCCCACCCCCCTCCCCCAGGCCCCCCCTAATAACCTTCCCCAGGACCCCCCCTAATAACCTTCCCCTGGACCCCCTAGGACCCCCCATTATCCCCCCATGACCCCCTCCCCGCCCCCTACTGGGATTCCCCCCCTATGGATCCCCCCCAATAACCCTCCCCAGGACCCCCTAGCACCCCATCACCACCCCCATCCCACCACCTCTGCCCCCCCCGAGACTCCCCCCATGACCCCCCCCACCCCATCACCCCCATCCCACCACCCCTATCCCCCCTAGAACCCCCCCTAGACCCCCCCCACCCCATCACCCCCATCCCACCACCCCTTTCCCCCCCTAGAACCCCCCCATGACCCCCCCCACCCCATCACCCCCATCCCACCACCCCTATACCCCCCAGGACCCCCCCAATGACCCCCCTCTCACCACCCCTGCACCCCCAGACACCCCCATGATCCCCCCCCACCCCATCACCCCCATCCCACCACCCCTATCCCCTCCGGGACCCCCCCAATGACCCCCCTCTCACCACCCCTGCACCCCCAGACACCCCCATGACCCCCCCCCACCCCATCACCCCCATCCCACCACCCCTATACCCCCCGGGACCCCCCCAATGACCCCCCTCTCACCACCCCTGCCCCCCAGACACCCCCATGACCCCCCCCACCCCATCACCCCCATCCCACCACCCCTTTCCCCCCCTAGAACCCCCCCATGACCCCCCCCACCCCATCACCCCCATCCCACCACCCCTATACCCCCCGGGACCCCCCCAATGACCCCCCTCTCACCACCCCTGCACCCCCAGACACCCCCATGACCCCCCCCACCCCATCACCCCCATCCCACCACCCCTTTCCCCCCCTAGAACCCCCCCATGACCCCCCCCACACCCCATCACCCCCCCTCCCACCACCCCTGCGCCCCCAGACCCCTCCATGATCCCCCCCCCACCCCATCACCCCCCTGGGTGGGTTGACCCCCCCCCCTCACCTCCCCTCGCACCCCATAATTTTCTCTCTTCCCCCCCCCTCCAACCCCCCCCCCCCAAAAGGCTACGGCTCGGTGACCCCGCACTCGCCGGCCGCCCGGGCCTTCTGTGCCGCCTACGTGGCTCTGGGTGTCCCAGTCACCATGATGGTCCTGGCGGCCACCGCTCGCCGCCTGGCCGGCCCCTTGGTCCGTCGCCCTCGCCGGCACCTCCAGACCCGCTGGGGCTACAGCCGACGAGGGGCCGCTCGCCTCCACCTCCTCGTCCTGGCGGCCGGCGCCTCGCTCTGGGTGGGTGTTGTCCTCCTCCCCGCGGCCGCTTTCTACGTCCTCGAAGGCGCCTGGACCTACCTGGACGCCGTCTACTTTTGCGTCATATCCCTTTGCACCGTCGGCTTGGGGGATCTCGTGCCGGCCGAGGCGCCGGGGCAACCGTTGAGGCAGCTCTACCAGGTGGCGGTTGCCGGTGAGTAGAGCTTGGGGGATGGACCTCCCAAATCTGGAGGTTTGGTTGGGTTGAGGTTGAGCTCTTGATGTCTTTGGGGTCTTGGTCGGGTTGAGGTTGGGTTCCTGGTTGGGTTCTTGATGTCTTTGGGATCTTGGTTGGGTTGTGGTTGGGTTCTTGATTTATTTGGTGTCTTGGATGGGTTGACGTTGGGTTCCTTGTTGGGTTCTTGATGTCTTTGGGGTCTTGGTTGGGTTGAGGTTGGGTTCTTGATGTCTTTGAGGTCTTAGATGGGTTGAGGTTGGGTTCTTGATTTATTTGATGTCTTGGATGGGTTGAGGTTGGGTTCCTGGTTAGGTTCTTGATTTATTTGGGGTCTTGGTTGGGTTGAGGTTGTGTTCTTGATGTCTTTGAGGTCTTGGATGGGTTGAGGTTGGGTTCTTGATGTCTTTGAGGTCGTGGATGGGTTGAGGTTGGGTTGAGGTTGTGTTCTTGATGTCTTTGAGGTCTTGGATGGGTTGAGGTTGGGTTCTTGATGTCTTTGAGGTCGTGGATGGGTTGAGGTTGGGTTCCTGGTTGGGTTCTTGATGTCTTTGAGGTCTTGGATGGATTGAGGTTGGGTTCTTGATGTCTTTGGGGTCTTGGTTGGGTTGAGGTTGGGTTCTTGATGTCTTTGGGGTCTTGGTTGGGTCGAGGTTGAGCTCTTTATGTCTTTGGGGTCTTGGTTGGGTTGAGGTTGGGTTCCTGCTTGGGTTCTTGATGTCTTTGGGTTCTTGGATGGGTTGATGTTGTGTTCCTTGTTGGGTTCTTGATGTCTTTGGGGTCTTGGTTGGGTTGAGGTTGGGTTCCTTGTTGGGTTCTTGATGTCTTTGGGTTCTTGGCTGGGTTGACGTTGAATTCTCGATGCATTTGATGTCCTGGATGGGTTGAGGTTGGGTTCTTGACCCCTTCTCCTCCCGCCAGCGTACCTGCTGCTGGGTGTGACGGGCGTCCTCCTCTTGGCGCAGACCTTCCATGGTTTGGTCGAGCTCCACGGCGTCACCGGCGGCGCCTCCTCGCCGGATGAAGGCGCCGGATTGTTGGAAGGGGCGGGGGATGAGGAAAAAACAGCTCGGGGAGGGGGGGACGAGGGCGGCGACGGGTAGAAACTGGTGGAACCTTGGCTGGGGATGGGGGACGCTGGGAGATGCTGGAGAACACTGATGGATACTGGGATATACTGGGATATACTGGAAGACACTGGTGGATGCCGATGGCCATGGGGACACTGGTGGATACTGGTGGACACCAGGAGGTGGGGGGCAAGAAGAGCTCGGGGACACCATCGAGGGGTCCCAGTCCTACCCTGTAGGGACCCCCAGGAACCCTCTAGAGCCCCCTAGAAACCTTCTAGGACCCCCAGGACCCCTCTAGAGCCCCCTAGAACCCCCCTAGGGCCCCCAGGACCCATCTAGAGCCCCCTAGAACCCTCCTAGGACTCCCAGAACCCCTCTAGAACCCTTCTAGGACCCCCTGGACTCCTCTAGAGCCCCCTGGAACCCTTCTAGGACCCCCCGGACCCCTCTAGAGCCCCCTAGAACCTTTCTAGGACTCCCCGGACCCATCTAGAGCCCCCTAGAACCCTTCTAGGACTCCCAGAAACCCCCTAGAACCCTTCTAGGACCCCCTGGACCCATCTAGAGCCCCCTACAACCTTTCTAGGACCCCCAGGACCCCTCTAGAGCCACCTAGAAGCCTTCTAGGACCCCCCGGACCCCTCTAGAGCCCCCTAGAGCCCTTCTAGGACCCCCCGGACTCCTCTAGAGCCCCCTAGAACCCTTCTAGGACCCCCCGGACCCCTCTAGAGCCCCCTAGAGCCCTTCTAGGACCCCCCGGACTCCTCTAGAGCCCCCTAGAACCCTTCTAGGACCCCCCGGACCCCTCTAGAGCCCCCTAGAACCCTTCTAGGACCCCCCGGACCCCTCTAGAGCCCCCTAGAACCCTTCTAGGACCCCCCGGACCCCTCTAGAGCCCCCTAGAACCTTTCTAGGACTCCCCGGACCCATCTAGAGCCCCCTAGAACCCTTCTAGGACCCCCAGGACCCCTCTAGAGCCCCCTAGAACCCTTCTAGGACCCCTCTAGAGCCCTCTGGGAAACTTTCCATGCCTTCAAGAACCTCACTTGGACTTGAGAGACCTCCAGGACCCATCGTAGACCCCCTAGGAACCCTCTAGAGCGCACTGGGATCCACTCTCAAGGAGCTCTAGGGGGCTGTTGGGGGTCCTGGAAGGGTCCGAGAAGGCCCTAAAGGGGTCCCAGGGTGTTCCGGAAGGTTCCTCGGGGTCCTGGAAGAGTCTGAGAAGGCCCCAAAGGGGTCCCAGGAGGCTCTAGAGGGTTCCTGGGGGTACTAGTAGGGTCCTAGAAGATCTTAAAGGGGTCCCATCGGGCTCTAGTGGGTTCCTGGGGGTCCTAGAAGAATTCTAGAAGGTCCTAAGGGGTCCCAGGGGGCTCAAGAGGGATCCTGGGGGTCCTAGAATGTCCTAAATGGGTCCCAGGGGGCTCTAGAGGGTTCTTGGGGGTCCTAGAAGGCCCTAAAGGGGTCCCAGGGGGCTCTAGAGGGTTCTTGGGGGTCCAAGAAGGCCCTAAAGGGGTCCCAGGGGGGTCTAGAAGGTTCTTGGGGGTCCTAGAAAGCCCTAAAGGGGTCCCAGGGGGCTCTAGAGGGTTCTTGGGGGTCCAAGAAGGCCCTAAAGGGGTCCCAGGGGGGTCTAGAAGGTTCTTGGGGGGTCCTAGAAAGCCCTAAAGGGGTCCCAGGGGGCTCTAGAGGGTTTTTGGGGGTCCTAGAAGGCCCTAAAGGGGTCCGAGGGGGCTCTAGAGGGTTCTTGGGGGTCCAAGAAGGCCCTAAAGGGGTCCCAGGGGGGTCTAGAAGGTTCTTGGGGGTCCTAGAAGGCCCTAAAGGGGTCCGAGGGGGCTCTAGAGGGTTCCTGGGGGTCCTAGAAGGCCCTAAAGTGGTCCCAGGGGGGTCTAGAGGGTTCTTGGGGGTCCTAAAAGTCCCTAAAGGGGTCCCAGGGGGTTCTAGAAGGTTCTTGGGGGTCCTAGAAAGCCCTAAAGTGGTTTCAGGGGGCTCTAGAGGGTTCGGGGGGGGGTCCTAGAAGGCCCTAAAGGGGTCCCAGGGGATTCTAGAAGGTTCTTGGGGGTCCTAGAAAGCCCTAAAGTGGTTACAGGGGGGTCCTAGAAGGCCCTAAAGGGGTCCCAGGGGGTTCTAGAAGGTTCTGGGGGGTCCTAGAAAGCCCTAAAGTGGTTTCAGGGGGGTCTAGAAGGTTCTTGGGGGTCCTAGAAAGCCCTAAAGTGGTTTCAGGGGGGTCTAGAGGGTTCGGGGGGGGGTCCTAGAAGGCCCTAAAGGGGTCCCAGGGGGTTCTAGAAGGTTCTTGGGGGTCCTAGAAAGCCCTAAAGTGGTTACAGGGGGGTCCTAGAAGGCCCTAAAGGGGTCCCAGGGGGTTCTAGAAGGTTCTGGGGGGTCCTAGAAAGCCCTAAAGTGGTTTCAGGGGGGTCTAGAGGGTTCGGGGGGGTCCTAGAAGGCCCCCGATGTCGCGTCCCCATCAACCTCATGTCGTCCCCCCAAGCCCTGCACCCCACCCCACATTTGCACCCCCCTTCCACCCCCCCCAAATCAGACTCAGGTCAAGCCTCCAAGAGCTTTAATGACACAAACCGCTCCCCCCCCCCTGCCCCCCCCAAAACCCTGCCCCCCCCCCCCCCCCACTCCTCTCGTCCATCAGCGGTGGTCATACCTGTGGGAGAGAAGGGGTTAAAGTGGGGGGGAGAGGGCATAAAGTTGGGGGGCATTGTTGGGGGGGGGGGGGTATAAAACGGGGTCTCACCCGGGTGGCGCGGGGGGGGCTGCTTCCCCCCAGGGGGGCTCTTGACGGGGCCCCCCCCGCTGCGTGGGGAGCGGCTGCTGCGGAGAGAGACCCAAAATTAGAGGGGAGGGGACACCCCACAAAAAAAGGGGGGGGGGACACACCCCAAAGTGTGGAGACAGGAGAACCCGAAAAGCTGGGGGGGGGGGGGGGGGGGAGACCTCGAAACACTCCAAAAGGGAGAGGAGAGACCCCAAACCAGGGGGGGGAGACCCCCAAAATCCCCAAAAGAGGGGGAGAGAGACCCTTAAAGAGAGGAGGGGAGACCCCCAAAAGAGGGGGAGAGACCCCAAGAACCCCAAAAGTGGGGAGAGGCCCCAAAAGAGGGGGGAGAGACCCTTAAAGAGGGGGGGGAGACCCCAAGAGCCTCAAAAGGGGGGGAGAGGCCCCAAAAAAGGGGGGGGGAGACCCCAAGACCCCCAAAATGGGGGAGAGACCCCAAAAGAGGAGGGGAGAGAGACCCTTAAAGAGAGGGGAGAGACCCCAAGACCCCCCCCAAAAGCGGGGAGAGTCCCCAAAAGAGGGGGGAGAGACCCTTGAAGAGAGAGGGAGAGACCCCCAAGACCCCCAAAATGGGGGGAGAGACCCCAAAAGAGGGGGGAGAGAGACCCCAAGACCAGCCAAAGGGGGGAAGAGACCTTTGATGAGAGGTGAGAGAGACCCCAAAACCCCCAAAAGAGGGGGGAGGACCCAAAGGAGGGGGGAGAGACCCTTGAAGAGGGGGGGGAGAGACCCCAAAACCCCCAAAAGAGGGGGGAGAGACCCTTAAAGAGGGGGGGGAGACCCCAAAACCCCTAAAAGAGGGGGGAGAGACCCCAAAACCCCCAAAAGAAGAGGGAGAGACCCTTGAAGAGGGGGGGAGAGACCCCCAAGACCCCCAAAAGAGGGGGGAGAGACCCTTAAAGAGAAGGGGAGAGACCCCAAAACCCCCAAAAGAGGGGGGAGAGACCCCAAAAGAGGGGGGAAAGAGAGGGGGAGAGACCCCAAAAGAAGGGGGAGAGACTCTTGCAGAGAGGGGGAGAGACCCCAAAACCCCCAAAAGAGGGGATAGGCCCCAAAGGAGGGGGGAGAGACCCTAGAAGAGAGGGGGGGAGAGACCCCAAGAGCCCCAAAAGGGGGGAGAGGACCCAAAGGAGGGGGGAGAGACCCCAAAACCCCCCAAAGAGGGGAGAGAGACCCCAAAACCCCCAAAAGAGGGGGGAGAGACCCTTAAAGAGAGAGGGAGAGACCCCAAGACCCCCAAAAGGGGGGAGAGACCCCAAAAGAGGGGGGCAGAGACCCTTAAAGAGAGGGGGAGAGACCCCAAAAGAAGGGGGGAGAGACTCTTGCAGAGAGGGGGAGAGACCCCAAAACCCCCAAAAGAGGGGATAGGCCCCAAAGGAGGGGGGGAGAGACCCTAGAAGAGAGGGGGGAGAGACCCCAAGAGCCCCAAAAGGGGGGAGAGGACCCAAAGGAGGGGGGAGAGACCCCAAAACCCCCCAAAGAGGGGAGAGAGACCCCAAAACCCCCAAAAGAGGGGGGAGAGACCCTTGAAGAGAGGGGGAGAGACCCCAAAACCCCCAAAAGAGGGGAGAGAGACCCCAAAACCCCCAAAAGAGGGGAGAGAGACCCCAAAACCCCCAAAAGAGGGGGGAGAGACCCTTGAAGAGAGGTGGAGAGACCCCCAAACCCCCAAAAGAGGGGAGAGAGACCCCAAAACCCCCAAAAGAGGGGAGAGAGACCCCAAAACCCCCAAAAGAGGGGGGAGAGACCCTTGAAGAGAGGGGGAGAGACCCCAAAACCCCAAAAAGAGGGGGGAGAGACCCTTGAAGAGAGGGGGAGAGACCCCAAAACCCCCAAAAGAGGGGATAGGCCCCAAAGGAGGGGGGAGAGACCCTTGAAGAGAGGGGGAGAGACCCCAAAACCCCCAAAAGAGGGGAGAGAGACCCCAAAACCCCCAAAAGAGGGGAGAGAGACCCCAAAACCCCCAAAAGAGGGGGGAGAGACCCTTGAAGAGAGGGGGAGAGACCCCAAAACCCCCAAAAGAGGGGAGAGAGACCCCAAAACCCCCAAAAGAGGGGAGAGAGACCCCAAAACCCCCAAAAGAGGGGGGAGAGACCCTTGAAGAGAGGGGGAGAGACCCCAAAACCCCAAAAAGAGGGGGGAGAGACCCTTGAAGAGAGGGGGAGAGACCCCAAAACCCCCAAAAGAGGGGATAGGCCCCAAAGGAGGGGGGAGAGACCCTTGAAGAGAGGGGGAGACCCCAAAACCCCCAAAAGAGGGGAGAGAGACCCCAAAACCCCCAAAAGAGGGGAGAGAGACCCCAAAACCCCCAAAAGAGGGGGGAGA
>JAUNZM010002066.1:0-40005 GCA_033459285.1 Clamator glandarius | reverse complement strand
GGTCTGGGGCTTTTAGAATGGTCCGGGGTGGCTCTAGAAGGGTCTAGAGACTTTTAGAAGGGTCCTGGGTGTCTCTAGAAGGGTCTGGGAGCTTTTGGAAGGGTCCTGGGTCCCTCTAGAAGTGTCTGGAGGCTTTTAGAAGGGTCCTCGGGGGCGGTAAAATGGTCTGGGGGCTTTTAGAATGATCCGGGGAGGGTCTAGAAGTGTCTGGGCCTTTTTGAAGGGTCCTGTTAGACTCTAAAATGGTCTGGGTGTTTTTATAAAGGTCCTGGGGAATCTTGAAGGGTCTGGGGGCTTTTAGAAGGGTCATGGGGGCCTCTAGAAGGGTCTGGAGGCTTTTAGAATGTTCCAGATGGGCTCTGGAAGGGTCTGGGGGCTTTTAGAAGGGACCTGGGGGCTCTAGAAGGGTCATGGTTCTTTGAGAAGGGTCCTGGGGGGCTCTAGAAGGGTCTGGGTTCTTTTAGAAGGGTCATGGGGGTCTCTAGAAGGTTCTGGGGGCATTTGGAACGGTCCTGGGGGCGTCGAGAAATGTCTGGGTGCTTTTAGAAGGGACCTGGGGGGCTCTAGAATGGTCTGGGGGCTTTTAGAAGGGTCCTGGGAAAATCTAGAAGGGTCTGGGGGCTTTTAAAAGGGTCCTGGGGGCTCTAGAAGGGCCTGGGGGCTTTCAGAAGGGACCTGGAGGGCTCTAGAATGGTCTGGGGGCTTTCAAAAGGGTCCTGGGGGTCTCTAGAAGGGTCTGGGGGCTTTCAGAAGGGTCCTGGGGGGCTCTAGAAGGGTCTGGGGGCTTTTAGAAGGGTCCTGGGGGCTCTAGAAGGGTCTGGGGGCCTTAAGAGGGGCCCTGGGGGCCTCTAGAATGTTCTGTGGGCTTTTAGAATGGTCCTGGGGAGGTCTAGAAGGATCTGGGGGCTTTGTTAAGGGTACTGGGGTCCTCTAGAAGGGTCAGTGGGCTTATAGAAGGATCCAGGGAGGCTCTAGAAGTGTCTGGCTGCTTTTAGAAGGGCCATGGGGGCTCTAGAAGGGTCTGGGGGCTTTTAGAAGGGTCCGGGGGGTCTTTAGAAGGGTCTGGGGTCTTTAAGAATGGTACTGGGGGGCTCTAGAAGGGTCTGGGGTCTTTTAGAAGGGTCCTGGGGGTCTTTAGAAGGGTCTGGGGTCTTTAAGAATGGTACTGGGGGGCTCTAGAAGGGTCTGGGGTCTTCTAGAAGGGTCCTGGGGGCCTCTAGAACGGTCTTTGGGCTTTTAGAAGGGCCCTGGGAGGGTCTAGAAGGGTCTCGGGGCTTTTAGAAGGGTCCTGTGTGGATCTGGAAGGGTCTGGGTGCTTTTAGACGGGTCCTGGTGGCCTCTAGATGGGTCTGGGAGCTTTTAGAAGTCTCCTGGTGTATTCTAGAAGGGTCTGGGGGCAATTGGAACGGTCCTGGGGGACTCTAGAATGGTCGGGGGGCTTTTAGAAGGGTCCTGGGGGACTCTAGAAGGGTCTGGGGGCTTTTAGAAGGGTCCTGGGAGGCTCTAGAAGGGTCTGGAGGTTTTCAGAAGGGTCCTGGGGGGCTCTAGAAGGGTCTGGGGGCTTTTAGAAGGATCCGGGGTGGGTCTAGAAAGGTCTGGGGGCTTTAGAAGGGTCCTGGGGGCCTCTAGAAGGGTCTGGGGTGTTTTAGATGGGTCCTGGGTGGCTCTAGAAGTGTCTAGGGGCCTTTTAGAATGGTCCTGGTTGGCTCTAGAAGTGTCTGGTGTCTTTTAGAATGGCACTGGGGGGCTCTAGAAGGGTCAGGGTGCTTTTCGAAGGGTCCTGGGAGGCTTTAGAAGGGTCTAGGGGCTTTTAGAATGGTCCTGGGGGGCTCTAGAAATATCTGGGGTCTTTTAGAATGGTCCTGGGGAGCTCTAGAATTGTCTGGGGGCATTTGGAACGGTTCTGGGGGCCTCTAGAAGGGTCTGGGGACATTTGGAACGGTTCTGGCGGCTTCTAGAAGGGTCTGGGGGCTTTTAGAAGGGTCCTGGGGGCCTCTAGAAGGGTCTGGTGGCTTTTAGAAGGGTCCTGGGGGGCTCTAGAAGGGTCTAGGTGCTTTTAGAAGGGTCCTGGGTGCTTCTAGAAGGGTCTGGAGGCTTTTAAAAGGGTCCTGGCGGGCTCTAGAAGGGTCTGGGGGCTTTTAGAAGGATCCGAGGAGGCTCTAGAATTGTCAGGGGGCTATTAGAAGGGTCCCTGGGTTCTCTAGAAATATCTGGGGGCTTTTAGAAGGGTCCTGGGGGCCTCTAGAAGTGTCTAGGGGCTTTTAGAATAGTCCTGGGTGTCTCTAGAAGGGTCAGGGGGCTTTTAAAATGGTCCTGGGGGGCTCTAGAATTGTCTGGTGTCTTTTAGAAGGGTCCTTGGAGGCTCTAGAAGGGTCTGGGGGCTTTTAGAAGGGTCCTGGGGGGCTCTAGAAGGGTCTGGGTGTTTTTAGATGTGTCCTGGGGGGCTCTAGATGGGTCTGGGGATTTTAGAAGGTTCCTGGGGGGATCTAGAAGGTTCTGTAGGCTTTTAGAAGTATTCTGGGGGGCTCTAGAAGGGTCTGGGGGCTTTTAGAAGGGTTCTGGGGTGCTCTAGAAGGGTCTGGGGGCTTTTAGAAGGGTCCTGGGGAGCTCTAGAATGGTCTGGGGGCTTTTAGATGGGTCCTGGGGGGCTCTAGAAGGGTCTGGGGGCTTTTAGAAGGGTCCTGGGTTGCTCTAGAAGGGTCTGGGGACCTTTAGAAGGGTCCTGGGGGACTCTAGAAGGGCCTGGGGACCTTTAGAGGGGCCCTGAGGGACTCTAGAAAGGTCTGGGGGCTTTTAGAATGGTCCGGGGTGGCTCTAGAAGGGTCTAGAGACTTTTAGAAGGGTCCTGGGTGTCTCTAGAAGGGTCTGGGAGCTTTTGGAAGGGTCCTGGGTCCCTCTAGAAGTGTCTGGAGGCTTTTAGAAGGGTCCTGGGGGGCGGTAAAATGGTCTGGGGGCTTTTAGAATGATCCGGGGAGGGTCTAGAAGTGTCTGGGGGCTTTTTGAAGGGTCCTGTTAGACTCTAAAATGGTCTGGGTGTT
This sequence comes from Clamator glandarius, assembly GCA_033459285.1. NCBI lineage: Eukaryota > Metazoa > Chordata > Aves > Cuculiformes > Cuculidae > Clamator > Clamator glandarius. Next base: position 36,967 of record JAUNZM010002066.1, on the reverse strand, counting down.
TTTATAAAGGTCCTGGGGGAATCTTGAAGGGTCTGGGGGCTTTTAGAAGGGTCATGGGGGCCTCTAGAAGGGTCTGGAGGCTTTTAGAATGTTCCAGATGGGCTCTGGAAGGGTCTGGGGGCTTTTAGAAGGGACCTGGGGGGCTCTAGAAGGGTCATGGTTCTTTGAGAAGGGTCCTGGGGGGCTCTAGAAGGGTCTGGGTTCTTTTAGAAGGGTCATGGGGGTCTCTAGAAGGTTCTGGGGGCATTTGGAACGGTCCTGGGGGCGTCGAGAAATGTCTGGGTGCTTTTAGAAGGGACCTGGGGGGCTCTAGAATGGTCTGGGGGCTTTTAGAAGGGTCCTGGGAAAATCTAGAAGGGTCTGGGGGCTTTTAAAAGGGTATTGGGGGGCTCTAGAAGGGCCTGGGGGCTTTCAGAAGGGTCCTGGAGGGCTCTAGAATGGTCTGGGGGCTTTCAAAAGGGTCCTGGGGGTCTCTAGAAGGGTCTGGGGGCTTTCAGAAGGGTCCTGGGGGGCTCTAGAAGGGTCTGGGGGCTTTTAGAAGGGTCCTGGGGGGCTCTAGAAGGGTCTGGGGGCCTTAAGAGGGGCCCTGGGGGCCTCTAGAATGTTCTGTGGGCTTTTAGAATGGTCCTGGGGAGGTCTAGAAGGATCTGGGGGCTTTGTTAAGGGTACTGGGGTCCTCTAGAAGGGTCAGTGGGCTTATAGAAGGATCCAGGGAGGCTCTAGAAGTGTCTGGCTGCTTTTAGAAGGGCCATGGGGGGCTCTAGAAGGGTCTGGGGGCTTTTAGAAGGGTCCGGGGGGTCTCTAGAAGGGTCTGGGGTCTTTTAGAAGGGTCCTGGGGGGGTCAGAAAGGTCTGGGTGTTTTTAGAAGGGTCCTGGGGGGCTCTGGAAGGGTCTGAGTGCTTTTAGAAGGGTCCAGGGGGGCTCTAGAAGGGACGGGGATCTTAATAAGGGCCCAGGGGGCCTCTAGATGTGTCTGGGTGCTTTTCAAGGGTCCTGGTTGCCTCAAGAAGGGTCTGAGGGTTTTTATAGGGTCCTGGGGTTCTCTAGAAGGGTATGGAGGCTTTTAGAAGGATCCGGGGAGGGTCTAGAAGTGTCTGCGGGTTTTTAGAAGGGTCCTGGGGGGCTCTAGAAGGGTCTGGGGGCTTCTAGAATGGTCCTGGGGGGCTCTAGAAGGGTCTGGGGGCTTTTAGAATTGTCCTGGGGCCTCTAGAACGGTCTGGGGGCTTTTAGAAGGGTCCTGGGGTGTCCTAGAATGGTCTGGGGGACTTAAGAGGGGCCCTGGGTGGCTCTAGAAGGGTCTGGTGGCTTTTAGAAGGGTCCTGGGAGGCTCTAGAAGGGTCTGGGGTCTTTTAGAAGGGTCCTGGGAGGCTCTAGAAGGGTCTGGAGGCATTTAGAAGGGTCCTGGGGTGCTCTAGAATGGTCTGGGTGCTTTTAGAAGGATCCGGGGAGAGTCGAGAAGGGTCTGGGGGATTTAGAAGGGTCCTGGGGGCATCTAGAAGGGTCTGGGTGCTTTTAGAAGGGTCCTAGGGGCTCTGGAAGGGTCTGGGGGCTTTTAGAAGGGTCCTGGGGGCCTCTAGAAGGGTCTGGAGGCTTTTACAAGGGTCCTGGGTGGCTCTAGATGGGTCTGGGGTCTTTTAGAAGGGTTCTGGGGGGCTCTAGAAGGGTGTGGGGGCTTTTAGAAGGGTCCGGGGGGGATCTAGAAGGGTCTGGGGTCTTTTAGAAGGGTTCTGGGTGCCTCTAGAAGGGTCTGGGGGCTTTTAGAAGGGTCCTGGGTGTCTCTAGAAGGGTCTGGGGGCTTTTAGAAGGGTCCTGGGTGGCTCTAGAAGGGTCTGGGGGCTTTTAGAAGGGTCCTAGTGGCCTCTAGAAGGGTCTGGGTGCTTTTAGAAGGGTCCTGGGGAGATCTAGAAGGGTCTGGGGGCTTTTAGAGTTGCCCTTGGGGCCTCTAGAAGGGTCTGGGGCATTTTAGAAGGGTCCTGTGGAGCTCTAGAAGGGTCTGGTGGCTTTTAGAAGGGTCCTGGGAGGCTCTAGAAGGGTCTGGGGGCTTTTAGAACAGTCCTGGGGGCCTCTAGAAGTGTCTGGGAGCTTTTAGAAGGGTAATGGGGGCCTCTAGAAGGGTCTGGGGGCTTTTAGAAGGATCCGGGGAGGCTCTAGAAGGATCTGGGGGTTTTTAGAATGGTCCTGGGGGGCTCTAGAAGGGTCTGGGGGCTTTCAGAAGGGTCCTGGGGGCCTCTAGAAGGTTCTGGGGTCTTTTAGAAGGGTCCAGGGAGGCTCTAGAAGGGTCTTGTGGCTTTTAGAATGGTCCTGGGGTGCTCTAGAAGGGTCTGGGGGCTTTTAGAAGGGTCCTGGGGGGCTCTAGAAGGGTCTGGGGACCTTTAGAGGGGCCCTTGGGGCCTCTAGAAGGGTCTGGGGGCTTTTAGAAGGGTCCTGGGGGGCTCTAGAAGGGTCTGGTGGCTTTTAGAAGGTTCCTGGGAGGCTCTAGAAGGGTCTACGGGCTTTTAGAAGGGTCCTGGGTGCTTCTAGAAGGGTCTGGGGGCTTTTAGAAGGGTGCTGGGGCGCTCTAGAAGGGTCTGGGGGCTTTTAGAAGTGTCCTGGGGGCCTCTAGAAGTGTCTAGGGGCTTTTAGAAGGGTCCTGGGTGGCTCTAGAAGTTTCTGGTGTCTTTTAGAATGGCACTGGGGGGCTCTAGAAGGGTCAGGGTGCTTTTCGAAGGGTCCTGGGAGGCTTTAGAAGGGTCTAGGGGCTTTTAGAATGGTCCTGGGGGGCTCTAGAAATATCTGGGGTCTTTTAGAATGGTCCTGGGGAGCTCTAGAATTGTCTGGGGGCATTTGGAACGGTTCTGGGGGCCTCTAGAAGGGTCTGGGGACATTTGGAACGGTTCTGGCGGCTTCTAGAAGGGTCTGGGGGCTTTTAGAAGGGTCCTGGGGGCCTCTAGAAGGGTCTGGTGGCTTTTAGAAGGGTCCTGGGGGGCTCTAGAAGGGTCTAGGTGCTTTTAGAAGGGTCCTGGGTGCTTCTAGAAGGGTCTGGAGGCTTTTAAAAGGGTCCTGGCGGGCTCTAGAAGGGTCTGGGGGCTTTTAGAAGGATCCGGGGAGGCTCTAGAATTGTCAGGGGGCTATTAGAAGGGTCCCTGGGTTCTCTAGAAATATCTGGGGGCTTTTAGAAGGGTCCTGGGGGCCTCTAGATGTGTCTAGGGGCTTTTAGAATAGTCCTGGGTGTCTCTAGAAGGGTCAGGGGGCTTTTAAAATGGTCCTGGGGGGCTCTAGAATTGTCTGGTGTCTTTTAGAAGGGTCCTTGGAGGCTCTAGAAGGGTCTGGTGGATTTTAGAAGGGCCCTGGGGTGCTCTAGAAGGGTCTGGGGGCTTTTAGAAGGGTCCTGGGGGGCTCCAGAAGGGTCTGGGTGTTTTTAGATGTGTCCTGGGGGGCTCTAGATGGGTCTGGGGATTTTAGAAGGTTCCTGGGGGGATCTAGAAGGTTCTGTAGGCTTTTAGAAGTATTCTGGGGGGCTCTAGAAGGGTCTGGGGGCTTTTAGAAGGGTTCTGGGGTGCTCTAGAAGGGTCTGGGGGCTTTTAGAAGGGTCCTGGGGGGCTCTAGAAGGGTCTGGGGGCTTTTAGAAGGGTCCTGGGTTGCTCTAGAAGGGTCTGGGGACCTTTAGAAGGGTCCTGGGGGACTCTAGAAGGGCCTGGGGACCTTTAGAGGGGCCCTGAGGGACTCTAGAAAGGTCTGGGGGCTTTTAGAATGGTCCGGGGTGGCTCTAGAAGGGTCTAGAGACTTTTAGAAGGGTCCTGGGTGTCTCTAGAAGGGTCTGGGAGCTTTTGGAAGGGTCCTGGGTCCCTCTAGAAGTGTCTGGAGGCTTTTAGAAGGGTCCTCGGGGGCGGTAAAATGGTCTGGGGGCTTTTAGAATGATCCGGGGAGGGTCTAGAAGTGTCTGGGGCCTTTTTGAAGGGTCCTGTTAGACTCTAAAATGGTCTGGGTGTTTTTATAAAGGTCCTGGGGGAATCTTGAAGGGTCTGGGGGCTTTTAGAAGGGTCATGGGGGCCTCTAGAAGGGTCTGGAGGCTTTTAGAATGTTCCAGATGGGCTCTGGAAGGGTCTGGGGGCTTTTAGAAGGGACCTGGGGGGCTCTAGAAGGGTCATGGTTCTTTGAGAAGGGTCCTGGGGGGCTCTAGAAGGGTCTGGGTTCTTTTAGAAGGGTCATGGGGGTCTCTAGAAGGTTCTGGGGGCATTTGGAACGGTCCTGGGGGCGTCGAGAAATGTCTGGGTGCTTTTAGAAGGGACCTGGGGGGCTCTAGAATGGTCTGGGGGCTTTTAGAAGGGTCCTGGGAAAATCTAGAAGGGTCTGGGGGCTTTTAAAAGGGTCCTGGGGGGCTCTAGAAGGGCCTGGGGGCTTTCAGAAGGGACCTGGAGGGCTCTAGAATGGTCTGGGGGCTTTCAAAAGGGTCCTGGGGGTCTCTAGAAGGGTCTGGGGGCTTTCAGAAGGGTCCTGGGGGGCTCTAGAAGGGTCTGGGGGCTTTTAGAAGGGTCCTGGGGGGCTCTAGAAGGGTCTGGGGGCCTTAAGAGGGGCCCTGGGGGCCTCTAGAATGTTCTGTGGGCTTTTAGAATGGTCCTGGGGAGGTCTAGAAGGATCTGGGGGCTTTGTTAAGGGTACTGGGGTCCTCTAGAAGGGTCAGTGGGCTTATAGAAGGATCCAGGGAGGCTCTAGAAGTGTCTGGCTGCTTTTAGAAGGGCCATGGGGGCTCTAGAAGGGTCTGGGGGCTTTTAGAAGGGTCCGGGGGGTCTTTAGAAGGGTCTGGGGTCTTTAAGAATGGTACTGGGGGGCTCTAGAAGGGTCTGGGGTCTTCTAGAAGGGTCCTGGGGGCCTCTAGAACGGTCTGGGGGCTTTTAGAAGGGCCCTGGGAGGGTCTAGAAGGGTCTCGGGGCTTTTAGAAGGGTCCTGTGTGGATCTGGAAGGGTCTGGGTGCTTTTAGACGGGTCCTGGTGGCCTCTAGATGGGTCTGGGAGCTTTTATAAGTTTCCTGGTGTATTCTAGAGGGGTCTGGGGGCAATTGGAACGGTCCTGGGGGACTCTAGAATGGTCGGGGGGCTTTTAGAAGGGTCCTGGGGGACTCTAGAAGGGTCTGGGGGCTTTTAGAAGGGTCCTGGGAGGCTCTAGAAGGGTCTGGAGGTTTTCAGAAGGGTCCTGGGGGGCTCTAGAAGGGTCTGGGGGCTTTTAGAAGGATCCGGGGTGGGTCTAGAAAGGTCTGGGGGCTTTAGAAGGGTCCTGGGGGCCTCTAGAAGGGTCTGGGGTGTTTTAGATGGGTCCTGGGGGGCTCTAGAAGGGTCTGGGGGCTTTTAGAAGGGTCCTGGGTGTCTCTAGATGGGTCTGGAGGCTTTTAGAATGGTCCTGGGGGGCTCTAGAATGGTCGGGGGGCTTTTAGAAGGGTCCTGGGGACTCTAGAAGGGTCTGGGTGCTTCTAGAATGATCCGGGGACTGAGTAGAAGGGTCTGGGGGCTTTTAGAAGGATCCTAGGGGGCTCTAGAAGGGTCTGGGGGCTTTTAGAAGGGTTCTAGTGGGCTCTAGAATGGTCTGGGGGCTTTTAGAAGGGTCCTGGGTGCCTCTATAAGGGTCTGGGGGCTTTCAGAAGTGTCCTGGGGGCCTCTAGTAGGGTCCGGGGGCTATTAGAAGGTCCTTTAGGTCTCTAGAAGGGTCTGGGGTCTTTTAGAAGGGTCCTGGGGGGGTCAGAAAGGTCTGGGGGATTTTAGAAGGGTCCTGTGGGTCTCTAGAAGGGTCTGGGTGCTTTTAGAAGGGTCCTGGGGAGCTCTAGAAGGGTCTGGGTGCTTGTAGAACGGTCCTGGGTGGCTCTAGAAGGGTCTGGGTGTTTTTAGAAGGGTCCTGGGGGGCTCTGGAAGGGTCTGAGTGCTTTTAGAAGGGTCCAGGGGGGCTCTAGAAGGGACGGGGATCTTAATAAGGGCCCAGGGGGCCTCTAGATGTGTCTGGGTGCTTTTCAAGGGTCCTGGTTGCCTCAAGAAGGGTCTGAGGGTTTTTATAGTGTCCTGGGGTTCTCTAGAAGGGTATGGAGGCTTTTAGAAGGATCCGGGGAGGGTCTAGAAGTACCTGCGGGTTTTTAGAAGGGTCCTGGGGGGCTCTAGAAGGGTCTGGGGGCTTCTAGAATGGTCCTGGGGGGCTCTAGAAGGGTCTGGGGGCTTTTAGAATTGTCCTGGGGCCTCTAGAACGGTCTGGGGGCTTTTAGAAGGGTCCTGGGGTGTCCTAGAATGGTCTGGGGGACTTAAGAGGGGCCCTGGGTGGCTCTAGAAGGGTCTGGTGGCTTTTAGAAGGGTCCTGGGAGGCTCTAGAAGGGTCTGGGGTCTTTTAGAAGGGTCCTGGGAGGCTCTAGAAGGGTCTGGGTGCATTTAGAAGGGTCCTGGGGTGCTCTAGAATGGTCTGGGTGCTTTTAGAAGGATCCGGGGAGGGTCGAGAAGGGTCTGGGGGATTTAGAAGGGTCCTGGGGGCATCTAGAAGGGTCTGGGTGCTTTTAGAAGGGTCCTAGGGGCTCTAGAAGGGTCTGGGGGCTTTTAGAAGGGTCCTGGGGGCCTCTAGAAGGGTCTGGAGGCTTTTACAAGGGTCCTGGGTGGCTCTAGATGGATCTGGGGTCTTTTAGAAGGGTTCTGGGGGGCTCTAGAAGGGTGTGGGGGCTTTTAGAAGGGTCCTGGGTGTCTCTAGAAGGGTCTGGGGTCTTTTAGAAGGGTCCTGGGAGGCTCTAGAAGGGTCTGGGTGTATTTAGAAGGGTCCTGGGGTGCTCTAGAATGGTCTGGGTGCTTTTAGAAGGATCCGGGGAGGGTCGAGAAGGGTCTGGGGGATTTAGAAGGGTCCTGGGGGCATCTAGAAGGGTCTGGGTGCATTTAGAAGGGTCCTAGGGGCTCTAGAAGGGTCTGGGGGCTTTTAGAAGGGTCCTGGGGGCCTCTAGAAGGGTCTGGAGGCTTTTACAAGGGTCCTGGGTGGCTCTAGATGGGTCTGGGGTCTTTTAGAAGGGTTCTGGGGGGCTCTAGAAGGGTGTGGGGGCTTTTAGAAGGGTCCGGGGGGGATCTAGAAGGGTCTGGGGTCTTTTAGAAGGGTTCTGGGTGCCTCTAGAAGGGTCTGGGGGCTTTTAGAAGGGTCCTGGGTGTCTCTAGAAGGGTCTGGGGGCTTTTAGAAGGGTCCTGGGTGGCTCTAGAAGGGTCTGGGGGCTTTTAGAAGGGTCCTAGTGGCCTCTAGAAGGGTCTGGGTGCTTTTAGAAGGGTAATGGGGGCCTCTAGAAGGGTCTGGGGACCCTTAGAGTTGCCCTTGGGGCCTCTAGAAGGGTCTGGGGGCATTTTAGAAGGGTCCTGTGGAGCTCTAGAAGGGTCTGGTGGCTTTTAGAAATGTCCTGGGAGGCTCTAGAAGGGTCTGGGGGCTTTTAGAAGGGTCCTGGGGGCCTCTAGAAGTGTCTGGGAGCTTTTAGAAGGGTAATGGGGGCCTCTAGAAGGGTCTGGGGGCTTTTAGAAGGATCCGGGGAGGCTCTAGAAGGATCTGGGGGTTTATCCAACGGTCCTGGGGGGCTCTAGAAGGGTCTGGGTGTTTTTAGAATGGTCCTGGGGGGCTCTAGAATGTTCTGGGGGCTTTCAGAAGGGTCCTGGGGGCCTCTAGAAGGTTCTGGGGTCTTTTAGAAGGGTCCAGGGAGGCTCTAGTAGGGTCTTGTGGCTTTTAGAATGGTCCTGGGGTGCTCTAGAAGGGTCTGGGGCCTTTTAGAAGGGTCCTGGGGGGCTCTAGAAGGGTCTGGGGACCTTTAGAGGGGCCCTTGGGGCCTCTAGAAGGGTCTGGGGGCTTTTAGAAGGGTCCTGGGGGGCTCTAGAAGGGTCTGGTGGCTTTTAGAAGGTTCCTGGGAGGCTCTAGAAGGGTCAGGGGCCTTTTAGAATGGTCCTGGTTGGCTCTAGAAGTGTCTGGTGTCTTTTAGAATGGCACTGGGGGGCTCTAGAAGGGTCAGGGTGCTTTTCGAAGGGTCCTGGGAGGCTTTAGAAGGGTCTAGGGGCTTTTAGAATGGTCCTGGGGGGCTCTAGAAATATCTGGGGTCTTTTAGAATGGTCCTGGGGAGCTCTAGAATTGTCTGGGGGCATTTGGAACGGTTCTGGGGGCCTCTAGAAGGGTCTGGGGACATTTGGAACGGTTCTGGCGGCTTCTAGAAGGGTCTGGGGGCTTTTAGAAGGGTCCTGGGGGCCTCTAGAAGGGTCTGGTGGCTTTTAGAAGGGTCCTGGGGGGCTCTAGAAGGGTCTGGAGGCTTTTAGAAGGGTCCTGGGTGCTTCTAGAAGGGTCTGGAGGCTTTTAAAAGGGTCCTGGCGGGCTCTAGAAGGGTCTGGGGGCTTTTAGAAGGATCCGGGGAGGCTCTAGAATTGTCAGGGGGCTATTAGAAGGGTCCCTGGGTTCTCTAGAAATATCTGGGGGCTTTTAGAAGGGTCCTGGGGGCCTCTAGATGTGTCTAGGGGCTTTTAGAATAGTCCTGGGTGTCTCTAGAAGGGTCAGGGGGCTTTTAAAATGGTCCTGGGGGGCTCTAGAATTGTCTGGTGTCTTTTAGAAGGGTCCTTGGAGGCTCTAGAAGGGTCTGGTGGATTTTAGAAGGGCCCTGGGGTGCTCTAGAAGGGTCTGGGGGCTTTTAGAAGGGTCCTGGGGGGCTCCAGAAGGGTCTGGGTGTTTTTAGATGTGTCCTGGGGGGCTCTAGATGGGTCTGGGGATTTTAGAAGGTTCCTGGGGGGATCTAGAAGGTTCTGTAGGCTTTTAGAAGTATTCTGGGTTGCTCTAGAAGGGTCTGGGGGCTTTTAGAAGGGTTCTGGGGAGCTCTAGAATGGTCTGGGGGCTTTTAGATGGGTCCTGGGGGGCTCTAGAAGGGTCTGGGGGCTTTTAGAAGGGTCCTGGGTTGCTCTAGAAGGGTCTGGGGACCTTTAGAAGGGTCCTGGGGGACTCTAGAAGGGCCTGGGGACCTTTAGAGGGGCCCTGAGGGACTCTAGAAAGGTCTGGGGGCTTTTAGAATGATCCGGGGAGGGTCTAGAAGTGTCTGGGGGCTTTTTGAAGGGTCCTGTTAGACTCTAAAATGGTCTGGGTGTTTTTATAAAGGTCCTGGGGGAATCTTGAAGGGTCTGGGGGCTTTTAGAAGGGTCATGGGGGCCTCTAGAAGGGTCTGGAGGCTTTTAGAATGTTCCAGATGGGCTCTGGAAGGGTCTGGGGGCTTTTAGAAGGGACCTGGGGGGCTCTAGAAGGGTCATGGTTCTTTGAGAAGGGTCCTGGGGGGCTCTAGAAGGGTCTGGGTTCTTTTAGAAGGGTCATGGGGGTCTCTAGAAGGTTCTGGGGGCATTTGGAACGGTCCTGGGGGCGTCTAGAAATGTCTGGGTGCTTTTAGAAGGGTCCTGGGGGGCTCTAGAATGGTCTGGGGGCTTTTAGAAGGGTCCTGGGAAAATCTAGAAGGGTCTGGGGGCTTTTAAAAGGGTATTGGGGGGCTCTAGAAGGGCCTGGGGGCTTTCAGAAGGGTCCTGGAGGGCTCTAGAATGGTCTGGGGGCTTTCAAAAGGGTCCTGGGGGTCTCTAGAAGGGTCTGGGGGCTTTCAGAAGGGTCCTGGGGGGCTCTAGAAGGGTCTGGGGGCTTTTAGAAGGGTCCTGGGGGGCTCTAGAAGGGTCTGGGGGCCTTAAGAGGGGCCCTGGGGGCCTCTAGAATGTTCTGTGGGCTTTTAGAATGGTCCTGGGGAGGTCTAGAAGGATCTGGGGGCTTTGTTAAGGGTACTGGGGTCCTCTAGAAGGGTCAGTGGCCTTATAGAAGGATCCAGGGAGGCTCTAGAAGTGTCTGGCTGCTTTTAGAAGGGCCATGGGGGCTCTAGAAGGGTCTGGGGGCTTTTAGAAGGGTCCGGGGGGTCTTTAGAAGGGTCTGGGGTCTTTAAGAATGGTACTGGGGGGCTCTAGAAGGGTCCTGGGGGTCTTTAGAAGGGTCTGGGGTCTTTAAGAATGGTACTGGGGGGCTCTAGAAGGGTCTGGGGTCTTCTAGAAGGGTCCTGGGGGCCTCTAGAACGGTCTGGGGGCTTTTAGAAGGGCCCTGGGAGGGTCTAGAAGGGTCTCGGGGCTTTTAGAAGGGTCCTGTGTGGATCTGGAAGGATCTGGGTGCTTTTAGACGGGTCCTGGTGGCCTTTAGATGGGTCTGGGAGCTTTTAGAAGTTTCCTGGTGTATTCTAGAAGGGTCTGGGGGCAATTGGAACGGTCCTGGGGGACTCTAGAAGTGTCTGGAGCCTTTTAGAAGGGTCCTGGGGGGCTCTAGAAGGGTCTGGGGGCTTTTAGAAGGGACCTAGGGGGCTCTAGAAGGGTCTGGGGGCTTTTAGAAGGGTCCTGGGGGGCTCTAGAACGGTATGGGGGCTTTTAGAAGGGTCCTGGGGAGCTCTAGAAGGGTCTGTTGGCTTTTAGAAGGGTCCTGGGGGCATCTAGAAGGGTCTGGGGTCCTTTAGAGGGGCCCTTGGAGCCTCTAGAAGGGTCTGGGGGTTTTTCGAAGGGTCCTGGGGGGCTCTAGATGGGTCTGGGTGTTTTAAGAAGGGTCCTGGGGGGCTCTAGAAGGTTCTGGGGGCTTTCAGAAGGGTCCTGGGGGCCTCTAGAAGGGTCTGGGGTCTTTTAGAAGGGTCCAGGGAGGCTCTAGAAGGGTCTTGGGGCTTTTAGAATGGTCCTGGGGTGCTCTAGAAGGGTCTGGGGGCTTTTAGAAGGGTCCTGGGGTGCTCTAGAAGTGACGGGGGGCCTTAAGAGGCGTCCTGGGGGCCTCTAGATGGGTCTGGGGGCTTTTAGAAGAGTCCTGGGGGGCTCTAGAAGGGTCTGGGTACTTTTAGAAGGGTCCTGGGTGGCTCTAGAAGGGTCTGGGGGCTTTAAGAAAGTTCCTCGGGGGCTCTAGAAAGGTCTGGGTGCTTTTAGAAGGCTCCTGGGGTGCTCTAAAATTCTCTTGGGGCCTTAAGAGGGGCCCTGGGTGCCTCTAGAAGGGTCTGGTGGCTTTTAGAAGGGTCCTGGTGGGTTCTAGAAGGGTCTGGGGGCTTTTAGAAGGGTCCTGGGGGGCTCTAGAAGGGTCTGGAGGCTTTTAGAAGGGTCCTGGGGGCCTCTAGAGCGGTCTGGGGGCTTTTACAAGAGTCCTGGGAGGCTCTAGAAGGGTCTGGAGGCATTTAGAAGGGTCCTGGGGGGCTCTAGAAGGGTCTTGGGGCTTTTAGAATGATCCGGGGAGGGTCTAGAATGGTCTGGGTGCTTTAGAAGGGTCCTGGGGGCCTCTAGAAGGGCCTGGGGGCTTTTAGATGGGTCCTGGGGGAATCTGGAAGGGTTTGGGGGTTTTTAGAAGGGTCCTGGGGGGCTCTAGAAGGGTCGGGGGGCTTTTAGAAGGGTCCTGGGGGACTCTAGAAGGGTCTGGGTGCTTCTAGAATGATCCGGGGACTGTCTAGAAGGGTCTGCGGGATTTTAGAAGGATCCTTGGGGGCTCTAGAAGGGTCAGGGGGCTTTTAGAAGGGTTCTGGGGGTCTCTAGAAGGGTCTGGGGGCTTTTAGAAGGGTCCTGGGGGTCTCTAGAAGGGTCTGGGGGCTTTCAGAAGTGTCCTGGGGGCCTCTAGAAGGGTCTGGGGGCTATTAGAATGGTCCTGGGAGGCTCTAGAAGGGTCTGGGGTTTTTTAGAAGGGTCCTGGGTGCCTCTAGAAGGGTCTGGAGGCTTTTATAAGGGTCCGGGGTGGCTCTAGAAGGGTCTAGATACTTTTAGAAGGGTCCTGAGGGCCTCTAGAAGGGTCTGGTGGCTTTTAGAAGGGTCCTGGGTGCATCTAGAAGGTTCTGGGGGCTATTAGAATGGTCCTGGGGGGCGCTAGAAAGGTCTGGGTGCTTTTAGAAGGGTCCTGGGTGCCTCTAGAAGGGTCTGGGGGCTTTTAGAAGGGTCCTGGGGGCCTCTAGAACGGTCTGGGGGCTTTTAGAAGGGTCCTGGGAGTGTCTAGAAGGGTCTGGGGGCTTTTAGAAGGGTCCTGGGAGGCTCTAGAAGGGTCTGGAGGCATTTAGAAGGGTCCTGGGGGGCTCTAGAAGGGTCTGGGTGCTTTTAGAAGGATCCGGGGAGGGTCTAGAAGGGTCTGGGGGCTTTAGAAGGGTTCTGGGGGCCTCTAGAAGGGTCTGGGTGCTTTTAGAAGGGTCCTGGGGGGCTCTAGAAGGGTCTGGGGGCCTCTAGAAGGGTCCTGGGGGCCTCTAGAAGGGTATGGAGGCTTTTAGAAGGGTCCTGGGGGTCTCTAGAAGGGTCTGGGGGTTTCAGAAGGGTCCTGCGTGCCGCTAGGAGGGTCTGGGGTCTTTCAGAAGTGTCCTGGAGGCCTCTAGAAGGGTCTGGGTCTATTAGAAGTGTCCGGGGGGGCTCTTGAATGGTGTGGGTGCTATTAGATGGGTCCTGGGGGGCTCTAGAAGGGTCTGGGAGCTTTTAGAATGGTCCTCGGGGGCTCTGGAAGGGTCTGGGGGCTTTTATAAGGGTCCTGGGGGGCTCTAGAAGGGTCTGGGGGCTTTTAGAAGGGTCCTGGGTGGCTCTAGAAGGGTCTGGGGGCTTTTAGAAGGGTCCTAGTGGCCTCTAGAAGGGTCTGGGTGCTTTTAGAAGGGTCCTGGGGTGCTCTAGAAGGGTCTGGGGACCTTTAGAGGGGCCCTTGGGGCCTCTAGGAGGGTCTGGGGTCTTTTAGAAGGGTCCTGGGGGCCTCTAAAAGGGTCTGGTGGCTTTTAGAAGGGTCCAGGGAGGCTCTAGAAGGTTCTGGGGGCTTTTAGAATGGTCCTGGGGGGCTCTAGAAGGGTCTGGGGACATTTAGAAGGGTCCTGGGGTGCTCTAGAAGTGACGGGGGGCCTTAAGAGGGGCCCTGGGGGCCTCTAGAAGGGTCTGGTGGCTTTTAGAAGGGTCCTGGAGGGCTCTAGAAAGGTCTGGGGGCTTTTAGAAGTGTCCTGGGGGGCTCTAGAAGGGTCTGGGTTCTTTTAGAAGGGTCCTGGGGGCTTCTAGAACGGTCTGGGGGCTTTTAGAAGGGTCCTGGAAGGCTCTAGAATGGTCTGTAGGTTTTTAGAAGGGTCCTGGGGGGCTCTAGAAGGGTCTGGGGGCTTTTAGAAGGGTCCTGGGGGGCTCTAGAAGGGTCGGGGGGCTTTTAGAAGGGTCCTGGAAGACTCTAGAAGGGTCTGGGTGCTTCTAGAATGATCCGGGGACTGTCTAGAAGGGTCTGGGGGCTTTTAGAAGGATCCTTGGGGGCTCTAGAAGTGTCTGGGGGCTTTTAGAAGGGTTCTGGGGGGCTGTAGAAGGGTCTGGGGTCTTTAAGAACGGTCCTGGGTGCCTCTAGAAGGGTCTGGGGGCTTTCAGAAGTGTCCTGGGTGTTCTAGAGGGGCTGGGGGCTATTAGAATGGTCCTGGGAGGCTCTAGAAGGGTCTGGGGTCTTTTAGAAGGGTCCTGGGAGGGTCTAGAATGGTCTGGAGTCTTTTATAAGGGTCCGGGGTGGCTCTAGAAGGGTCTAGAGACTTTTCGAATGGTCCTGGGGGCCTCTAGAAGGGTCTGGTGGCTTTTAGAAGGGTCCTGGGTGCAACTAGAAAGTTCTGGGGGCTATTAGAAGGGTCCTGGAGAGCTCTAGAAGGGTCTGGGGGCTTTTAGAATGGTCCTGGGGAGCTCTAGAAGGGTCCGGGGGCTTTTAGAAGTGTCTTGGGAGGCTCTAGAAGCGTCTGGGTACTTTTAGAAGGGTCCAGGGTGGCTCTAGAAGGGTCTGGGTGCTTTTGGAAGGGTCCTGGTTGCCTCAAGAAGGGTCTGAGGTCTTTTATAGGGTCATGGGGTTCTCTAGAAGGGTATGGAGGCTTTTAGAAGGGTCCTGGGAGGCTCTAGAAGGGTCTGGGGGCTTTTAGAAGGGTACTGGGAGGATCTAGAAGGGTCTGGGGGCTTTTAGTAGGGTCCTGGGGGGCTCTAGAAAGGTCTGGGGGCTTTTAGACGGGTCCTGGGGGACTCTAGAACGGTCTCGGAGCTTTTAGAAGGGTCCTGGGAGGGTCTCTAGGAGGGTCTGGGGGCTTTTAGAAGGGTCCGGTGGGGCTCTAGAAGGGTCTGGGGGCCTTCAGAGGGGCCCTGGGTGCCTCTAGAAGGGTCTGGTGGCTTTTACAAGGGTCCTGAGAGGCTCTAGAATGGTCTGTGGGCTTTTAGAAGTGTCCTGGGGGGCTCTAGAATGGTCTGTGGGCTTTTAAAAGGGTCCTGGATGCCTCTTGAACCGTCTGGGGGCTTTTAGAAGGGTCCTGGGTGGGTCTAGAAGGGTCTGGTGGCTTTTAGAAGGGTCCTGGGAGGCTCTAGAAGGGTCTGGGGGCTTTTAGAAGGGTCCTGGGTGCCGCTAGAAGGGTCTGGGGGCTTTTAGAAGGGTCCTGGGGGCCTCTAGAAGGGTCTGGGGGCTATTAGAAGGGTCCGGGGGGGCTCTAGAAGGCTCTGGGTGCTATTAGATGGGTCCTGGGGGGCTCTAGATGGGTCTGGGGTCTTTTAGAAGGGTCCTCGGGGGCTCTAGAAGGGTGGGGGCTTTTAGAAGGGTCCTGGGTGGATCTAGAAGGGTCTGGGGGCTTTTAGAAGGGTCATCGGGGGGTCTGGAAGGGTCTGGGGGCTTTTAGAAGGGTCCTGGGGGCCTCTAGAAGGGTCTGGGGTCTTTTAGAAGGGTCCTAGGGGCCTCTAGAAGGGTCTGGGTGATTTTAGATTGGTCCTGGGGGCCTCTAAAAGGGTCTGGGGGATTTTATAAGGGTCCTGGGGAGCTCTCGAAGGCTCTGGTGGCTTTTAGAAGGGTCCTGGGAGGCTCTAGAAGGGTCTGGGGGCTTTTAGAAGGGTACTGGGGGGCTCTAGAAGGGTCTGGAGGCTTTTAGAATTGTCCTGGGGGGCTCTATAGGGGTCTGGGGGTTTTAGAAGGGTCCTGGGGGCATCTAGAAGGCTCTGGTGGCTATTAGAATGGTCCTGGGAGGCTCCAGAAGGGTCTGGGGGCTTTTAGAAGGGTCCTGGGGTGCTCTAGAAGGGTCTGGGGGCTTTTAGAAGGGCCCTAAAAGGCTCTAAAGGGTCTGGGGCCTTTGTACTCACCTGCAGGGAGACACCAGGATCAAGCAGGTGGGTTTCCCAGGCCCGGCTCATCCTTTGCACTCCGGGTGTGCTGACCCCTGCGAATTCCCCAAATGTGCAAAATTAAAATTTTTGCTCTAGAAGCACCCAGACCCTTCTAGAGCCCCCCAGGAACCTTCTAAAAGCACCCAGACACGTCTAGAGCCCCCAGGAACATTCTAAAATCCCCCAGACCCTTTTAGAGACCCCAGTGTGCTTCTCAAAGCCCCCGGACTTTCTAGAGCCCCCCAAAACCTTATAAAGGCCCCCAAAATCTTATAAAGCCCCCCAGACCCTACTAAACCCCCTTAGGACCCTTCTACAATACCCTAGACCCTTCTAGAGCCACCGAGGACCTTTCTAAAAGGCCCCAGACCATTCCGGAGCCCCTTAGGAACCTTTTTAGAGACCCTAGAACCTCCTAGATCCTTCAAGGACTCTTCTAAAAGATCCCAGATACTTCTAGGGGTTAGAGGTAGGGTTAGAGTTAGGGTTAGAGTTAGAGTTAGGGTTAGGGTTAGGGTTAGGGTTAGGGTTAGGGTTAGGGTTAGAGTTAGGGTTAGGGTTAGGGTTAGGGTTAGGGTTAGGGTTAGGGTTAGGGTTAGGGTTAGGGTTAGGGTTAGAGTTAGGCCAACCTAGGACCTTCAAGGGCTCTTGTAAAAGCCCTCAGACCGTTCAACATCCCCTCAGGCCCCTCCTAACAGCACCCAGACCCGTCTAGAACCCCCCAGGATCCTCCTAACAGCCCCCAGACCTTTCTAGAGCCTCCCAGGACCCTTCTAAAAGCACCCAGACCCTTCTAGACAACCCCAGGACCATTTTAAAAGCCCCCAGACCATTCTAGACCCTCTCAGGACCCTTCTAAAAGCACCCAGACATTTCTAGAGCCCCCCAAGACCCTTCTAAAAACCCCAGACCCTTCTATAGCCCTCCAGGGCCTTTCTAAAAGAACACAGACCCTTCTAGAGCCCCCCAGGACTCTTTTTACAGGCCCCAGACACTTCCAGAACCTCACAGGACCCTTCTAAAAGCCCCCAGACACTTCTAGAGACCCCCAGGACCCTTCTAAAGCCCCCAGACACTTCTAGATCCACCCATGACCCTTTTTAAAGACACCAGACCCTTCCAGAACCAAACAGGACCCTTCTAAAAGCCCCCAGACCATTTGAGATCCCCCCTGGATCCTTCTAAAAGCCCCCAGACAATTCTAGAGCATCCCAGGGCCTTTCGAAAAGACCCCATACCCTTCTAGAGTCCCCAAGGGCCCTTTCTAAAAGCACCCAGACATTTCTAGAGACTCCCAGGACCCTTCTAAAAGCCCCAGATCCTTCTAAAGCCTATCAGGACCCTTCTAAAAGACCCCAGACCCTTCTAAAGCCTCCCAGGACCCTTCTAAAAGCCCCCAGACCCTTCTAGAGCCCCCCAGGACCCTTCTAAAAGCCTCCAGACCCTTCTAGAGCCCACGAGGACCCTTTCTAAAATGCCCCAGACCCTTCTAAAAGCCCCCAGACCCTACTAGAGCCCTCCAGGACCCTTCTAAAAGCCGCAGACCCTTCTAGATCCTCTCAGGACCATTCTAAAAGCACTCAGACCCTTCTAGAGACCCCCAGGACCCATCTAAAAGCACCCAGACCCTTCTAGAGCCCCCCAGGGCCCTTCTAAAAGCACCCAGACACTTCTAGAGCCCCCCAGGACCCCTCTACAAGCACCCACACACTTCTAGAGCCCCCCAGGACCATTCTAAAAGCCCCCAGACCCTTCTAGAGCACCCCAGGACCCTTCTAAAAGCACCCACACTATTCTAGAGCCCCCCCGGACCCTTCTAAAAGCCCCCAGACCCTTTAGAGACACCCAGGACCCTTATAAAAGCCCCCAGACCCTTCTAGAGCCCCCCAGGACCATTCTATAAGTCCCCACACCCTTCTAGAGCCCCCCAGAACCATTCTAAAATTCCCAAGACACTTCTAAAATCCCCCAGACCCTTCTAGAGCCCCCCAGGACCCTTCTAAAAGACCCCAGAACCTTCTAGAAACCCCCAGGATCCTTCTCAAAGCCCCCAGACCATTCTAGAGCCCCACAGGACCCTTCTCAAAGACCCAACACTCATCTAGAGCCTCCCAGGAGCCTTCTAAAAGCCCCCAGACCTTTCTAGAGCCCCCCAGGACCCTTCTAAAAGCACCCAGACCCTTCTAGAGGCCCCCAGGGCCCCTCTAAATGTCCCCAGACCTTTCTAGAGCCCCCCAGGACCATTCTAAAAGCACTCACACACTTCTAGAGCCACCCAGGACCCTTCTAAAAGCACCCAGACCCTTCTAGAGCTCCCCAGGGCCCTTCTAAAAGCCCCTAGACCCTTCTAGAGCCCCCCAGGACCCTTCTAATACCACCCAGACCCTTCTAGAGGCCCCCAGGACCCATCTGAATGCCCCCAGAACATTCTAGAGCCACCCAGGACCCTTCTAAAAGATCCCCAGACCATTGTAGAGCCACCCAGGACCCTTCTAAAAGCACCCAGAACCTTCTAGAGCCCCCAGTACCCTTCTACAAGCCCCCAGACCCTTCTAGAGCATCCCAGGACCCTTCTAAAAGCCCCCAGACCCATCTAGAGCCTCCCAGGACCCTTCTAAAAGCCCCCAGACCATTCTAGAGCCCCCCAGGACCCTTCTAAAAGCCCTCAGACCCTTCTAGAGCCTCCCAGGACCATTCGAAAAGCCCCCAGACCATTCTAGAGCTCCCCAGGACCATTCTAAAAGCACCCAGACCCTTCTAGAGCCCCCTAGGACCTTTCTCAAAGCTCTCAGACCCTTCTAGATTCCCCCAGGGCCCCTCTTAAGCACCCCAGACCCTTCTAGAGCACCCCAAGACCCTTATAAAAGCCCCCAGACCCTTCTAGAGCCTCCCAGGACCCTTCTAAAAGACCCCAGACCCTTCTAGAGGCCCCCAGGATCCTTCTAAAATCCCCCAGACCCTTGTAGAGCCCCCCAGGACCCTTCTAAATGCCCCCAGACCCTTCTAGAGCCTTCCAGGACCCTTCTAAAAGCATCCAGACTATTCTAGAGGCCCGCAGGACCCTTCTGAAAGCCCCCAGACCTTTCTAGAGCCCCCCAGGGCCCTTCCAAACGACCCCAGACCATTCTAGAGCCCCCTAGGACTCTTCTAAAATCCCCCATACCATTCTAGAGCCCCCCAGGACCCTTCTAAAAGACCCCAGACACTTCTAGAGCTCCCCAGGACCCTTCTAAAAGCCAACAGACCATCTAGAGCCCCCCAGGACCCTTCTAAAATCCCACAGACCCTTCTAGAGCCCCCCAGGACCCTTCTAAAAGCCCCCAGACCCTTCTAGACCCTCCCCGGATCCTTCTAAGAGCACCCAGACCCTTCTAGAGGCTCCCTGGATCCTTCTAAAAGACCCCAGACCCTTCTAGAGCCTCCCCGTATCATTCTAAAAGCCCCCAGACCCCTCTAGAGGCCCCCAGGACCCTTCTAAAAGCCGCCAGACCCTTCTAGAACCACCCCGGATCCTTCTAAAAGCCCCCAGACCCTTCTAGAGGCTCCCTGGATCCTTCTAAAAGCACCCAGACCAATCTGGATCCTCCCAGGACCCTTCTAAAAGACCCCAGACCCTTCTAGAGGCTCCCAGGACCCTTCTAAACGCCCCCAGACCCTTCTAGAGCCCCCAGTACCCTTCTGAAAGCCCCCAGACCCTTCTAGAGCCCCCCAGGACCCTTCTAAATGCCCCCAGACCCTTCTAGAGGCCCCCAGGATCCTTCTGAAAGCCCCCAGACCCTTCTAGACCCTCCCCGGATCCTTCTAAAAGCACCCAGACACTTCTAGAGCCTCACAGGACCCTTCTAAAATCCCTCAGACACTTCTAGAGCCCTCCAGGACCCTTCTAAAAGCCCCCAGACCCATCTAGAGGCCCCTAGGACCCTTCCAAAAGTCCCCAGACCCTTCTAGAGCCTCCCAGGACCCTTCTAAAAGCCCCCAGACCCTTCTAGAGCCCCCAGGACCCTTCTAAAAGCACCCAGAACCTTCTAGAGCCCCCCAGGTCCCTTCTAAAAGCCCCCAGACCCTTCTAGACCCTCCCCGGATCCTTCTAAAAGCACCCAGACCCTTCTAGAGCCTCCCAGGACCCTTCTACAATCACCCAGACCATTCTAGAGGCCCCCAGTACCCTTCTAAAAGCCCCCAGACCCTTCTAGAGCCCCCCAGGACCCTTCTGAAAGCCCCCAGACCCTTCTAGAGCCCAACAGGACCCTTCTAAATGCCCCCAGACCCTCCTAGAGCCCCCCAGGACCCTTCTAATAGCCCCCAGACCCTTCTAGAGACTCCCAGGACGATTCTAAAAGCCCCCAGACCCTTCTAGAGCCACCCAGGACCCTTCTAAAAGACCCCAGTCCATTCTAGAGCCCACCAGGACCCTTCTAAAAGCACCCAGAACATTCTAGAGACCCCCAGGTCCCTTCTAAAATACCCCAGACCATTCTAGAGCCCCCGAGGACCATTCTGAAAGCCTCCAGACCCTTCTAGAGGCCAGCAGGACCCTTTTGAAAGCCCCCAAACCCTTCCAGAGCCACCCTGGACCCTCCTGAAAGCCCCCAGACCCTTCTAGAGCCCCCCAAGACCGTTCTAAATGCCCCCAGACCCTTCTAGAGGCCCCCAGGACCCTTCTAAAACCCCCCAGACCATTCTAGAGCCCCCCAGGACCATTCTAAAAGCCCCCAGACACTTCTAGAGCCCCCCAGATCTATTCTAAAAGCCCTCACACCCTTCTGGAGCCCTCCAGGACCCTTCTAAAAGCCCCCAGACCCTTCTAGAGCCCCCAGGACCATTCTGAAAGCCCCCAGACCCTTCTAGAGACAACCAGGACCCTATAAAAGCCCCCATACCCTTCTAGAGACCCCCAGGACCCTTCTAAAAGCCCCCAGACCCTTCTAGAGCCACCCAGGACCGTTCTAAAAGGACTCAGACCCTTCTAGAGGCCCCCAGGACTCTTCTGAAAGCACCCGGACCCTTCTACAGCCCCGCAGGAACCTTCTAAAAGACCCCAGAACCTTCTAGAGGCCCCCTGGACCCTTCTAAAAGCCCTCAGACCCTTCAAGGCCCTCCCAGGACGATTCTAAAAGCCCCCAGACCCTTCTAGAGCCACCCAGGACCCTTCTAAAAGACCCCAGTCCATTCTAGAGCCCCCAGGACCCATCAAAAAGCACCCAGACCCTTCTAGAGACCCCCAGGACACTTATAAAAGCCCCCAGACCCTTCTAGAGCCCCCCAGGACCCTTCTAGAAGTCCCCACACCCTTCTAGAGCCCCCCAGAACCCTTCTAAAATTCCCAAGACCCTTCTAAAATCCCCCAGACCCTTCTAGAGCCCCCCAGGACCATTCTAAAAGACCCCAGAACCTACTAGAAACCCCCAGGATCCTTCTCAAAGCCCCCAGACCATTCTAGAGCACCCCAGGACCCTTCTCAAAGACCCAACACTCATCTAGAGCCTCCCAGGAGCCTTCTAAAAGCACCCAGACCTTTCTAGAGCCCCCCAAGACCCTTCTAAAAGCCCCCAGACCCTTCTAGAGCCACCCAGGACCCTTCTAAAAGCCCTCACACACTTCTAGAGCAACCCAGGACCTTTCTAAAAGCACCCAGACCCTTCTAGAGCCCCGCAGGGCCCTTCTAAAAGCCCCCAGACCCTTCTAGAGGCCCCCTGGACCCTTCTAAAATCCCCCAGACTCTTCTAGAGCCTCCCCCGACCACTCTAAAAGCCCCCAGACCCTTATAGAGCCCCCCAGGACCTTTCTAAAAGCCCCCAGACCTTTCTAGAGCCCCACAATACCCTTCTCAAAGCCCCCAGACCCTCCTAGAGACCCTACAGGACCCTTCTAAAAGCCCTCAGACCCTTCTAGAGCCTCCCAGGACCATTCGAAAAGCACCCAGACCCTTCTAGAGCTCCCCAGGACAATTCTAAAAGCACCCAGACCCTTCTAGAGCCCCCTAGGACCTTTCTTAAAGCCCCCAGACCCTTCTAGAGTCCCCCGGGGCCCCTCTTAAGCCCCCCAGACCTTTCTAGAGCACCCCAGGACCCTTATAAAAGCCCCCAGACCCTTCTAGAGCCTCCCAGGACCCTTTTAAAAGTCCCAGACCCTTCTAGAGCCCCTCATTACCCTTCTAAAAGCCCCCAGACCCTTCTAGAGCCTCCCAGGACCCTTCTAAAAAACCCCAGACCCTTCTAGAGGCCCCCAGGATCATTCTAAAATACCCCAGACCCTTCTAGAGCCCCCCAGGACCCTTCTAAATGCCCCCAGACCCTTCTAGATCCTCCCAGGACCCTTCTAAAAGCATCCAGACTATTATAGAGGCCCGCAGGACACTTCTGAAAGCCCCCAGACCTTTCTAGCGCCCCCCAGGGCCTTTCCAAACGACCCCAGACCATTCTAGAGCCCCCTAGGACTCTTCTAAAAGCCCCCATACCATTCTAGAGCCCCCCAGGACCCTTCTAAAAGCCACCAGACACTTCTAGAGACACCCAGGGTCCCTCTAAAAGAACCCAGACCCTTCTAGAGCTCCACAGGACCCTTCTAAAATCCCACAGACCCTTCTAGAGCGCCCCAGGACCCTTCTAAAAGCCCCCAGACCATTCTAGACCCTCCCCGGATCCTTCTAAAAGAACCCAGACACTTCTAGAGGCTACCTGGATCCTTCTCAAAGCCCCCCGACCCTTCTAGAGCCTCCCCGTATCATTCTAAAAGCCCCCAGACCATTCTAGAGGCCCCCAGGACCCTTCTAAAAGCCGCCAGACCCTTCTAGAGCCACCCCGGATCCTTCTGAAAGCCCCCAGACCCTTCTAGAGGCTCCCTGGATCCTTCTAAAAGCACCCAGACCAATCTGGATTCTCCCAGGACCCTTCTAAAAGACCCCAGACCCTTCTAGAGGCCCCCAGGACCCTTCTAAAAGCCCCCAGTCCCTTCTAGAGCCCCCAAGGACCCTTCTGAAGGACCCCAGACCATTCTAGAGACCCCCAGGACCATTCTAAATGCCCCCAGACACTTCTAGAGGCCCCGGGACCCTTTTAAAAGCCTCCAGACCCTTCTAGAGGCCCCCAGGACCCTTCTGAAAGCCCCCAGACCGTTCTAGAGCTCCCCAGGACCCTTCTAAAAGCCCCCAGACCCTTCTAGAGCACCCCGGGACCCTTCTAAAAGCCCCCAGACCCTTCTAGAGCCTCCCAGGACCCTTTTAAAAGCCCCCAGACCCTTCTAGAGCCCCTCATTACCCTTCTAAAAGCCCCCAGACCCTTCTAGAGCCTCCCAGGACCCTTTTAAAAGCCCCCAGACCCTTCTAGAGCCCCTCATTAACCTTCTAAAAGCCCCCAGACCCTTCTAGAGCCTCCCAGGACCCTTCTAAAAGATCCCAGACCCTTCTAGAGGCCCCCAGGATCCTTCTAAAATAACCCAGACCCTTCTAGAGCCCCCCAGGACCCTTCTAAATCCCCCCAGACCCTTCTAGAGCCCCCCAGGACCCTTCTAAAAGCCTCCAGACTATTCTAGAGGCCCGCAGGACCCTTCTGAAAGACCCCAGACCCTTCTAGAGCCCCCCAGGGCCTTTCTAAAAGACCTCAGACCATTCTAGAGCCACTTAGGACTTATCTAAAAGCCCCCAGACAATTCCAGAGCCCCCCAGGACCCTTCTAAAAGCCCCCAGACCCTTCTAGACCCTGCCAGGATCCTTTTAAAAGCACCCAGACACTTTTAGAGCCTCACAGGACCCTTCTAAAATCCCTCAGACACTTCTAGATCCCCCCAGGACCATTCTAAAAGCCCACAGACCCATCTAGAGGCCCCTAGGACCCTTCTAAAAGCCCCCAGACCCTTCTGAAGGTATCCAGGACCCTTCTAAAATCCCCCAGACCCTTCTAGAGGCCACCAGGGCCCCTCTAAAAGACCCCAGACCCTACTAGAGGACCCAAGGACCATTTTTAAAGCGCCCAGACCCTTCTAGGTGCCCCTAGGACCCTTCTAAAAGCACCCAGTCCATTCTAGAGCTCCCCAGGACCCTTCTAATAGCACCCAGACCCTTCTAGAGCCTCCCAGGACCATTCTAAAAGCCCCCAGACCCTTCTAGAGCCCTCCAGGACCCTTCTAAAAGCCCCCAGACCATTCTAGAGACACCCAGGACCCTTTTAAAAGCCCCCAGACCCTTCTAGAACCTCCACAGACCCTTCTAAAAGCCCCCAGACCATTCTAGAGCTCTCCAGGACCCTTCTAAAATCCCCCAGACCCTTCTAGAGGCCCGTAGGACCCTTCCCAAAGACACTAGACCCTTCTAGAGGCACCCAGGTCCCTTCTAAAAGACTCCAGACCCTTATAGAGTCCCCCAGGACTCTTCTAACAGCCCCCTGACCCTTCTAGAGCCCCCCAGGACCCTTCTAAAAGCCTCAAGACCCTTCTAGAGGCCCGCAGGACCCTTCTGAAAGACCCCAGAGCCTTCTAGAGATACCCAGGACCCTTCTAAAATCCCCCAGACCATTCTAGAGATCCCCAGGTCTCTTCTAAATGCCCCCAGACCATTCTAGAGCTCCCCAGGACCCTTCTAAAAGCCCCCAGACACTTCTAGATCCTCCCAGGACCCTTCTGAAAGCTCCCAGACCATTCTAGAGCTCCCCAGGACCCTTCTAAAAGCCAACAGACCCTTCTAGAGCCCCCCAGGACCCTTCTAAAATCCCCCAGACCCTTCTAGAGCTCCCCAGGACCCTTCTAAAATCAAACAGACCCTTCTAGACCCTCCCCGGATCCTTCTAAGATCACCCAGACCCTTCTAGAGCCTCCCAGGACCCTTCTAAAATCCCTCAGACCCTTCTAGATGCCCCCAGGACCCTTCTAATGAACCCAGAGCCATCTAGATGCCCCCAGGACCCTTCTAAAAGCCCCCAAACCCTTCTAGAGCCCCCCAATACGATTCTAAAAGACCCCAGACCCTTCTAGAGCCCCCCAGGACCCTTCAAAAATCAGCCAGACCCTTCTAGAGCCACCCCATATCCTTCAAAAAGCCCCCAGACCCTTCTAGAGGCCCCCAGGACCCTTCTCAAAGCCGCCAGACCATTCTAGAGCCCCCAGGACCATTCTGAAAGCCCCCAGACCCTTCTAGAGACAACCAGGACCCTATAAAAGCCCCCATACCCTTCTAGAGACCCCCAGGACCCTTCTAAAAGCCCCCAGACCCTTCTAGAGCCACCCAGGACCGTTCTAAAAGGACTCAGACCATTCTAGAGGCCCCCAGGACTCTTCTGAAAGCACCCGGACCCTTCTACAGCCCCGCAGGAACCTTCTAAAAGACCCCAGAACCTTCTAGAGGCCCCCTGGACCCTTCTAAAAGCCCTCAGACCCTTCTAGACCCTCCCAGGACGATTCTAAAAGCCCCCAGACCCTTCTAGAGCCACCCAGGACCCTTCTAAAAGCACCCAGACCATTCTAGAGCCCCCAGGACCCATCTAAAAGCACCCAGAACATTCTAGAGACCCCCAGGTCCCTTCTAAAATACCCCAGACCCTTCTAGAGGCGCCCAGGGCCCCTCTAATGATCCCCAGACCCTTCTAGAGCCCCCAAGGACCACTCTAAATGCCCCCAGAGCCTTCTAGACCCTCCCCGGATCATTCTAAAAGCTACCAGACCCTTCTAGAGCCTCCCAGGACCCTTCTAAAAGCACCCAGACCCTTCTAGAGCCCCCCAGGACCCTTATAAAAGCCCCCAGACCCTTCTAGAGGCCCCCAGTACCATTCTAAAACACCCAGACTCTTCTAGAGCTCCCCAGGACCCTTCTAAAAGCCCCTAGACACTTCTAGAGCCCCCCAGGACCCTTCAAAAAGCCCCCAGACCCTTCTAGAGCCCCCCAGGACCCTTCTAAAAGCCCCCAGACCCTTCTAGACCCTCCCCGGTCCTTCTAAAAGCACCCAAACCCTTCCAGAGCCTCCCTGGACCCTTCTAAAATCCCTCAGACCCTTCTCGAGGCACCAGGACCCTTCTAAAATCCCCCAGAACTTTCTAGATGCCCCCAGGACCATTCTAAAAGCACTCACACCCTTCTGGAGCCCCCCAGGACCCTTCTAAAAGCCCCCAGACCCTTCTAGAGCACCCCAGGACCCTTCTGAAAGCTCCCAGACCATTCCACAGCTACCCAGGACCCTTCTGAAAGCTCCCAGACCCTTCTAGAGCCCCCCAAGACCCTTCTAAAAGCCCCCAGACCCTTCTAGAGCACCCCAGGACCCTTCTGAAAGACCCCAGACCCTTCCAGAGCCACACAGGACCCTTCTAAAAGCCCCCAGACCATTCTAGAGCCCCCCAGGACCCTTTTAAATGCCCCCAGACCCTTCTAGAGCCCCCCAGGACCTTCTAAAAGACCCCAGACCCTTCTAGATCTCCACAGGACCCTTCGAAAAGCCCCCAGACACTTCTAGAGCCCCCAAGAACCCTTCTAAAAGCCCCCAGACCCTTCTAGAGCCCCACAACCCCTTCTAATTGCCCCCAGACCCTTCTAGAGCCCCACAGGACCCTTCTAAATGCCCCCAGACCCTTCTAGAGCCCCCCAGGACCCTTATAAAAGCCCCCAGACCCTTCTAGAGCCCCCCAGGACCCTTCTAAAAGCCCCCAGACCCTTCTAGAGGCCCCCAGGATCCTTCTAAAAGACCCCAGACTATTCTAGAGGCCCCAGGACCCTTCTAAATGCCCCCAGACCCTTCTAGAGCCCCCCAGGACCCTTCTAAAAGCCCCCAGACCCTTCTAGAGCCCCACAACCCCTTCTAATTGCCCCCAGACCCTTCTAGAGCCCCCCAGGACCCTTCTAAATGCCCCCAGACTCTTCTAGAGCCCCCCAGGACCCTTCTAAAAGCCCCCAGACCCTTCTAGAGCCCCCCAGGACCCTCCTAAAAGACCCCAGACCCTTCTAGAGCCCCACAGCTCCCTTCTAAAAGCCCCCAGACACTTCTAGACCCCCCAGGACCCTTCTAAAAGCACCCAGACCCTTCTAGAGCCCCCCAGGACCCTTCTAAAATCCCTCAGACCCTTCTCGAGGCCCCCAGGACCCTTCTAAAAGCCCCCAGAACCTTCTAGATGCCCCCAGTACGCTTCTAAATGAACTCACACCCTTCTGGAGCCCGCCAGGACCCTTCTAAAAGCCCCCAGACCCTTCTAGACCCTCCCAGGACCATTCTAAAAGCCTCCAGACCCTTCCAGAGCCACCCAGGACACTTCTGAAAGATCCCAGACCCTTCTAGAGCCCCCCACGACCCTTCTAAAAGCCCCCAGACCCTTCTAGAGCCCCCCAGGACCCTTCTAAAAGCCCCCAGACCATTCTAGAGCCATACAGGACCTTTCTAAAAGCCCCCAGACCCTTCTAGATCTCCCCAGGACCCTTCTGAAAGCCCCCAGACCCTTCTAGAGCCCCCCAGGACCCTTCTAAAAGCCCCCAGACCATTCTAGAGGCCCCCAGGATCCTTCTAAAAGCCACCAGACCCTTCTAGAGCCCCCCAGGACCCTTATAAAAGCCCCCAGACCCTTCTAGATCCCCACAGGACCCTTCTAAAAGCCCCCAGACACTTCTAGAGCCCCCCAGGACCCTTCTAGAAGCCACCAGACCCTTCTAGAGCCCCACAACCCATTCTAATTGCCCCCAGACCCTTCTAGAGCCCCCCAGGACCCTTCTAAATGCCCCCAGACCCTTCTAGAGCCTCCCAGGACCCTTCTAAAAGCCCCCAGACCCTTCTAGAGCCTCCCTGGACCCTTCTAAAAGCCCCCAGACCATTCTAGAGCTCCACAGGACCCTTCTAAAATCCCCCAGACCCTTCTAGAGGCCCGTAGGACCCTTCCCAAAGACACTAGACCCTTCTAGAGGCACCCAGGTCCCTTCTAAAAGACTCCAGACCCTTATAGAGCCCCCCAGGACTCTTCTAACAGCCCCCTGACCCTTCTAGAGCCCCCCAGGACCCTTCTAAAAGCCTCAAGACCCTTCTAGAGGCCCGCAGGACCCTTCTGAAAGACCCCAGAGCCTTCTAGAGATACCCAGGACCCTTCTAAAATCCCCCAGACCATTCTAGAGATCCCCAGGTCTCTTCTAAATGCCCCCAGACCATTCTAGAGCTCCCCAGGACCCTTCTAAAAGCCCCCAGACACTTCTAGAGCCTCCCAGGACCCTTCTGAAAGCCCCCACACCATTCTAGAGCTCCCCAGGACCCTTCTAAAAGCCAACAGACCCTTCTAGAGTCCCCCAGGACCCTTCTAAAATAACTCAGACCCATCTAGAGCTCCCCAGGACCCTTCTAAAATCCAACAGACCCTTCTAGACACTCCCCGGATCCTTCTAAGATCACCCAGACCCTTCTAGAGCCTCCCAGGACCCTTCTAAAATCCCTCAGACCCTTCTAGAGGCCCCCAGGACCCTTCTAATGCTCCCAGAGCCATCTAGATGCCCCCAGAACCCTTCTAAAAGCCCCCAAACCCATCTAGAGCCCCCCAATACGATTCTAAAAGACCCCAGACCCTTCTAGAGCCCCCCAGGACCCTTCAAAAATCAGCCAGACCCTTCTAGAGCCACCCCATATCCTTCAAAAAGCCCCCAGACCCTTCTAGAGGCCCCCAGGACCCTTCTCAAAGCCGCCAGACCATTCTAGAGCTACCCAGGACCCTTCTAAAAGCTCCCAGACCCTTCTAGTCCCACCCTGTATCGTTCTAAAAGCACCCAGACCCATCTGGAGCCTCCGCGGACCCTTCTAAAAGCCCACAGACCCTTCTAGAGGCACCCATTACCTTCTAAAAGCCCCCAGACCCTTCTAGAGCCCCCCAGGACCCTTCTAAATGCCCCAAGACCATTCTAGAGCCCCCCCAGGACCCTTCTAAAAGCCCCCAGACCATTCTAGAGGCCTCCAGGACCATTCTGACAGCTCCCAGACACTTCTAGAGCACACCAGGACCCTTCTAAAAGCCCCCAGACACTTCTAGAGCCCCCCAGGACCCTTCTAAAAGACCCCAGACCCTTCTAGAGCCCCCCAGGACCCTTCTAAAAGCATCCAGACATTTCTAGAGCCTCCCAGGACCTTTCTAAAAGCCCTCACACCTTTCCAGACCCCCCCAGGACCCTTCTAGAAGCCCCCAGACCATTATAGAACCCCCAAGGACCCTTCTAAAATCCCCCAGACCCTTCTAGAGCCCCCCAGGACCGTTCTAAAAGCACCCAGACACTTCTAGGCTTTCAGAAGAGTCCTGGGGGCCTCTAGGATGGTCTGGGGGCTATTAGAATGCTCCTGTGGGGCTCTGGAATAGTCTGGGAGCTATTAGAAGGGCCCTGGGGGGCTCTAGAAGGGTCTGGGGGCTTTTAGAAGTGTTCTGGGAGGCTCTAGAAGGGTCTGGGGCTTTTAGAGGGTCCTGGGAGGCTGTAGAAGGGTCTGGAATCTTTTGAATGGTCCTTGTGGGCTCTAGAAGGGTCTGGGTGCATTTAGAAGGGTCCTGGGGGCGTCTGGAAGTGTCTGGACGCTTTTAGAAGGGTCCTGGTGGGCTCTAGATGTGTCTGGGGACTTTTAAAAGGGTCCTGGAGGTCTCTAGAATGGTCTGGGTGCTTTTAGAAGGTCCTGGTGGGCTCAAGAAGGGTCTGGGGGGTTTTAAAAGGGTCCTGGGGAGCTCTAGAAGGGTCTGTGGACTTTTAGAACGGTCCTGGGGGCGTCTAGAAGGGTCTGGGGACTCTTAGAAGGGTTCTGGGGGGCTCTAGAAGGGTGTGGGGGCTTTTAGAATTGTCCTGGGAGGCTCTAGAAGGTTCTGGGGGCTTTTGGAAGGGTCCTGGTGTCTCTAGAAGCGTCTGGGGGCTTTTAGAAGAATCCTGGTGGCTTCTAAAAGGGTCTGCGGAATTTTAGACGGGTCCTGGTAGCCTCTAGAAGTGTCTGGCTGCTTTTAGAAGGGCCCTGTGGGTTCTAGAAGGGTCTGGGGTCTTTTAGAATGATCCGGGGAGGGTCTAGAAGGGTCTGGGGTCTTTTAGAAGGGTCCGGGGAAGGTGTAGAAGGGTCTGGGGTCTTTTAGAAGGGTCCTGGGGGGCTCTAGAAGGGTCTGGGGGCTTTTAGAAGGGTCCTGGGGGGCTCTAGAAAGGTCTGGGTTCTTTTAGAAGGGTCCTGGGTGGATCTGGAAGGGTCTGGGGGCTTTTAGAAGGGTCCTGGTGTATTCTAGAGGGGTCTGGGGGCATTTAGAACGGTCCTGGGGGCCTTTAGAAGTGTCTGGAGGCTTTTAGAAGGGTACTGGGGGGCTCTAGAATGGTCTGGGGGCTTTTAGAAAGGTCCTGGGAGGCTCTAGAAATGTCTGGGGGCTTTTAGAAGGGTCCTGGGAGGCTCTAGAATGGTCTGGGGGCTTTAAGATTGGTCCTGGGGTCCTCTAGAAGTGTCTAGAGG
The DNA here is from genome assembly GCA_033459285.1 of Clamator glandarius. Lineage (NCBI taxonomy): Eukaryota > Metazoa > Chordata > Aves > Cuculiformes > Cuculidae > Clamator > Clamator glandarius. The sequence goes on along the minus strand of JAUNZM010002066.1, from coordinate 7,497 downwards.
CTTTTAGAAGGGTCCTGGGTGGCTCTAGAAGGGTCAGGGGGCTTTTAGAAGGATCCTGGGAGTGTCTAGAATGGTCTGGGGGCTTTTATATTGGTCCTGGGGGCTCTAGAAGGGTCTGGGTGCTTTCAGAAGGGTCCTGGGGGGCTCTAGAAGGATATTGGGGCTTTGAGAAGGGTGCTGGGGTCCTCTAGAAGGGTCTGGGGGCTTTTAGAAGGGTCCAGGGGTCGTCTAGAAGGGTCTGGGGACTTTTAGAATGATCCGGGGAGGGTCTAGAAGGGTCTGTGGGCTTTTAGAAGGGTCCTGCGTGGCTCTAGAAGGGTCTGGAGGCTTTTAGAAGGGTCATGGGGGGCTCTAGAAGGGTCTGGTGTCTTTTAGAATGTTCCAGATGGGCTCTGGAAGGGTCTGGGGGCTTTTAGAAGGGACCTGGGGGGCTCTAGAAGGGTCTGGGATCTTATAGAAGGGTCCTGGGGGGCTCTAGAAGGTTCTGGGGGCTTTTAGAAGGGTTCTGGAGGGCTCTAGAAGGGTCTGGGGGCTGTTAGAAGGATCCGGGGAGGCTCTACAAGGGTCTGGGTGCTTTTAGAAGGGTCCTGGGGGGCTCTAGAAGGGTCTGGGGGCATTTAGAAGGGTCCTGGGGGCCTCTAGAATTGTCTGGGGGCTTTTAGAAGGGTCTGGGGGGCTCTAGAAGGGTCTGGGGTCTTTAAGAGGGGCCCTGGGGGCCTCTAGAATGTTCTGTGAGCTTTTAGATTAGTCCTGGGGTCCTTTAGAAGGGTCAGTGGGCTTTTAGAAGGATCCGGGGAGGCTCTAGAAGTGTCTGGCTGCTTTTAGAAGGGCACTGGGGGGCTCTAGAAGGGTCTGGGTGCTTTTAGAATGATCCGGGGAGGCTCTAGAAGGATCTGGGGTCTTTTAGAATGGTCCGGGGAAAGTGTAGATGGGTCTGGGGTCTTTTAGAAGGGTCCTGGGGGGCTCTAGAAGGGTCTGGGGGCTTTTAGAAGGGTCCTGGGGGGCTCTAGAAGGGTCTGGGTACTTTTCGAAGGGTCCTGGGAGGCTCTAGAAGGGTCTGGGTGCTTTTAGCAGGGTCCTGGTGTATTCTAGAAGGGTCTGGGGGAATTTGGAACGGTTCTGGGGGCCTCTAGAACGGTCTAGGGGCTTTTAGAATGGTCCTGGGGGAATGTAGAACGGTCTGGGGGCTTTTAGAATGGTCCTGGGAGGGTCTAGAAGGGTCTGGGGGCTTTTAGAAGGGTCCTGGGAGGCTCTAGAAGGGTCTGGAGGTTTTCAGAAGGGTCCTGGGGGGCTCTAGAAGGGTCTGGGGGCTTTTAGAAGGATCCGGGGTGGGTCTAGAAGGGTCTGGGGGCTTTTAGAAGGGTCCTGGGAGGCTCTAGAAGGGTCTGGAGGTTTTCAGAAGGGTCCTGGGGGGCTCTAGAAGGGTCTGGGGGCTTTTAGAAGGATCCGGGGTGGGTCTAGAAAGGTCTGGGGGCTCTAGAAGGGTCCTGGGGGCCTCTAGAAGGGTCTGGGGTGTTTTAGATGGGTCCTGGGGGGCTCTAGAATGGTCGGGGGGCTTTTAGAAGGGTCCTGGGGGACTCTAGAAGGGTCTGGGTGCTTCTAGAATGATCCGGGGACTGAGTAGAAGGGTCTGGGGGCTTTTAGAAGGATCCTAGGGGGCTCTAGAAGGGTCTGGGGGCTTTTAGAAGGGTTCTAGTGGGCTCTAGAATGGTCTGGGGGCTTTTAGAAGGGTCCTGGGTGCCTCTAGTAGGGTCCGGGGGCTATTAGAAGGTCCTTTAGGTCTCTAGAAGGGTCTGGGGTCTTTTAGAAGGGTCCTGGGGGGGTCAGAAAGGTCTGGGGGATTTTAGAAGGGTCCTTTAGGTCTCTAGAAGGGTCTGGGGTCTTTTAGAAGGGTCCTGGGGGGGTCAGAAAGGTCTGGGTGTTTTTAGAAGGGTCCTGGGGGGCTCTGGAAGGGTCTGAGTGCTTTTAGAAGGGTCCAGGGGGGCTCTAGAAGGGACGGGGATCTTAATAAGGGCCCAGGGGGCCTCTAGATGTGTCTGGGTGCTTTTCAAGGGTCCTGGTTGCCTCAAGAAGGGTCTGAGGGTTTTTATAGGGTCCTGGGGTTCTCTAGAAGGGTATGGAGGCTTTTAGAAGGATCCGGGGAGGGTCCTAGAAGTGTCTGCGGGTTTTTAGAAGGGTCCTGGGGGGCTCTAGAAGGGTCTGGGGGCTTCTAGAATGGTCCTGGGGGGCTCTAGAAGGGTCTGGGGGCTTTTAGAATTGTCCTGGGGCCTCTAGAACGGTCTGGGGGCTTTTAGAAGGGTCCTGGGGTGTCCTAGAATGGTCTGGGGGACTTAAGAGGGGCCCTGGGTGGCTCTAGAAGGGTCTGGTGGCTTTTAGAAGGGTCCTGGGAGGCTCTAGAAGGGTCTGGGGTCTTTTAGAAGGGTCCTGGGAGGCTCTAGAAGGGTCTGGAGGCATTTAGAAGGGTCCTGGGGTGCTCTAGAATGGTCTGGGTGCTTTTAGAAGGATCCGGGGAGAGTCGAGAAGGGTCTGGGGGATTTAGACGGGTCCTGGGGGCATCTAGAAGGGTCTGGGTGCTTTTAGAAGGGTCCTAGGGGCTCTGGAAGGGTCTGGGGGCTTTTAGAAGGGTCCTGGGGGCCTCTAGAAGGGTCTGGAGGCTTTTACAAGGGTCCTGGGTGGCTCTAGATGGGTCTGGGGTCTTTTAGAAGGGTTCTGGGGGGCTCTAGAAGGGTGTGGGGGCTTTTAGAAGGGTCCGGGGGGGATCTAGAAGGGTCTGGGGTCTTTTAGAAGGGTTCTGGGTGCCTCTAGAAGGGTCTGGGGGCTTTTAGAAGGGTCCTGGGTGTCTCTAGAAGGGTCTGGGGGCTTTTAGAAGGGTCCTGGGTGGCTCTAGAAGGGTCTGGGGGCTTTTAGAAGGGTCCTAGTGGCCTCTAGAAGGGTCTGGGTGCTTTTAGAAGGGTCCTGGGGGCCTCTAGAAGGGTCTGGGGACCCTTAGAGTTGCCCTTGGGGCCTCTAGAAGGGTCTGGGGCATTTTAGAAGGGTCCTGTGGAGCTCTAGAAGGGTCTGGTGGCTTTTAGAAGGGTCCTGGGAGGCTCTAGAAGGGTCTGGGGGCTTTTAGAACAGTCCTGGGGGCCTCTAGAAGTGTCTGGGAGCTTTTAGAAGGGTAATGGGGGCCTCTAGAAGGGTCTGGGGGCTTTTAGAAGGATCCGGGGAGGCTCTAGAAGGATCTGGGGGTTTTTAGAATGGTCCTGGGGGGCTCTAGAAGGGTCTGGGGGCTTTCAGAAGGGTCCTGGGGGCCTCTAGAAGGTTCTGGGGTCTTTTAGAAGGGTCCAGGGAGGCTCTAGAAGGGTCTTGTGGCTTTTAGAATGGTCCTGGGGTGCTCTAGAAGGGTCTGGGGGCTTTTAGAAGGGTCCTGGGGGGCTCTAGAAGGGTCTGGGGACCTTTAGAGGGGCCCTTGGGGCCTCTAGAAGGGTCTGGGGGCTTTTAGAAGGGTCCTGGGGGGCTCTAGAAGGGTCTGGTGGCTTTTAGAAGGTTCCTGGGAGGCTCTAGAAGGGTCTACGGGCTTTTAGAAGGGTCCTGGGTGCTTCTAGAAGGGTCTGGGGGCTTTTAGAAGGGTGCTGGGGCGCTCTAGAAGGGTCTGGGGGCTTTTAGAAGTGTCCTGGGGGCCTCTAGAAGTGTCTAGGGGCTTTTAGAAGGGTCCTGGGTGGCTCTAGAAGTTTCTGGTGTCTTTTAGAATGGCACTGGGGGGCTCTAGAAGGGTCAGGGTGCTTTTCGAAGGGTCCTGGGAGGCTTTAGAAGGGTCTAGGGGCTTTTAGAATGGTCCTGGGGGGCTCTAGAAATATCTGGGGTCTTTTAGAATGGTCCTGGGGAGCTCTAGAATTGTCTGGGGGCATTTGGAACGGTTCTGGGGGCCTCTAGAAGGGTCTGGGGACATTTGGAACGGTTCTGGCGGCTTCTAGAAGGGTCTGGGGGCTTTTAGAAGGGTCCTGGGGGCCTCTAGAAGGGTCTGGTGGCTTTTAGAAGGGTCCTGGGGGGCTCTAGAAGGGTCTAGGTGCTTTTAGAAGGGTCCTGGGTGCTTCTAGAAGGGTCTGGAGGCTTTTAAAAGGGTCCTGGCGGGCTCTAGAAGGGTCTGGGGGCTTTTAGAAGGATCCGGGGAGGCTCTAGAATTGTCAGGGGGCTATTAGAAGGGTCCCTGGGTTCTCTAGAAATATCTGGGGGCTTTTAGAAGGGTCCTGGGGGCCTCTAGATGTGTCTAGGGGCTTTTAGAATAGTCCTGGGTGTCTCTAGAAGGGTCAGGGGGCTTTTAAAATGGTCCTGGGGGGCTCTAGAATTGTCTGGTGTCTTTTAGAAGGGTCCTTGGAGGCTCTAGAAGGGTCTGGTGGATTTTAGAAGGGCCCTGGGGTGCTCTAGAAGGGTCTGGGGGCTTTTAGAAGGGTCCTGGGGGGCTCCAGAAGGGTCTGGGTGTTTTTAGATGTGTCCTGGGGGGCTCTAGATGGGTCTGGGGATTTTAGAAGGTTCCTGGGGGATCTAGAAGGTTCTGTAGGCTTTTAGAAGTATTCTGGGGGGCTCTAGAAGGGTCTGGGGGCTTTTAGAAGGGTTCTGGGGTGCTCTAGAAGGGTCTGGGGGCTTTTAGAAGGGTCCTGGGGAGCTCTAGAATGGTCTGGGGGCTTTTAGATGGGTCCTGGGGGGCTCTAGAAGGGTCTGGGGGCTTTTAGAAGGGTCCTGGGTTGCTCTAGAAGGGTCTGGGGACCTTTAGAAGGGTCCTGGGGGACTCTAGAAGGGCCTGGGGACCTTTAGAGGGGCCCTGAGGGACTCTAGAAAGGTCTGGGGGCTTTTAGAATGGTCCGGGGTGGCTCTAGAAGGGTCTAGAGACTTTTAGAAGGGTCCTGGGTGTCTCTAGAAGGGTCTGGGAGCTTTTGGAAGGGTCCTGGGTCCCTCTAGAAGTGTCTGGAGGCTTTTAGAAGGGTCCTCGGGGGCGGTAAAATGGTCTGGGGGCTTTTAGAATGATCCGGGGAGGGTCTAGAAGTGTCTGGGGCCTTTTTGAAGGGTCCTGTTAGACTCTAAAATGGTCTGGGTGTTTTTATAAAGGTCCTGGGGGAATCTTGAAGGGTCTGGGGGCTTTTAGAAGGGTCATGGGGGCCTCTAGAAGGGTCTGGAGGCTTTTAGAATGTTCCAGATGGGCTCTGGAAGGGTCTGGGGGCTTTTAGAAGGGACCTGGGGGGCTCTAGAAGGGTCATGGTTCTTTGAGAAGGGTCCTGGGGGGCTCTAGAAGGGTCTGGGTTCTTTTAGAAGGGTCATGGGGGTCTCTAGAAGGTTCTGGGGGCATTTGGAACGGTCCTGGGGGCGTCGAGAAATGTCTGGGTGCTTTTAGAAGGGACCTGGGGGGCTCTAGAATGGTCTGGGGGCTTTTAGAAGGGTCCTGGGAAAATCTAGAAGGGTCTGGGGGCTTTTAAAAGGGTCCTGGGGGGCTCTAGAAGGGCCTGGGGGCTTTCAGAAGGGACCTGGAGGGCTCTAGAATGGTCTGGGGGCTTTCAAAAGGGTCCTGGGGGTCTCTAGAAGGGTCTGGGGGCTTTCAGAAGGGTCCTGGGGGGCTCTAGAAGGGTCTGGGGGCTTTTAGAAGGGTCCTGGGGGGCTCTAGAAGGGTCTGGGGGCCTTAAGAGGGGCCCTGGGGGCCTCTAGAATGTTCTGTGGGCTTTTAGAATGGTCCTGGGGAGGTCTAGAAGGATCTGGGGGCTTTGTTAAGGGTACTGGGGTCCTCTAGAAGGGTCAGTGGGCTTATAGAAGGATCCAGGGAGGCTCTAGAAGTGTCTGGCTGCTTTTAGAAGGGCCATGGGGGCTCTAGAAGGGTCTGGGGGCTTTTAGAAGGGTCCGGGGGGCTTTAGAAGGGTCTGGGGTCTTTAAGAATGGTACTGGGGGGCTCTAGAAGGGTCTGGGGTCTTTTAGAAGGGTCCTGGGGGTCTTTAGAAGGGTCTGGGGTCTTTAAGAATGGTACTGGGGGGCTCTAGAAGGGTCTGGGGTCTTCTAGAAGGGTCCTGGGGGCCTCTAGAACGGTCTTTGGGCTTTTAGAAGGGCCCTGGGAGGGTCTAGAAGGGTCTCGGGGCTTTTAGAAGGGTCCTGTGTGGATCTGGAAGGGTCTGGGTGCTTTTAGACGGGTCCTGGTGGCCTCTAGATGGGTCTGGGAGCTTTTAGAAGTCTCCTGGTGTATTCTAGAAGGGTCTGGGGGCAATTGGAACGGTCCTGGGGGACTCTAGAATGGTCGGGGGGCTTTTAGAAGGGTCCTGGGGGACTCTAGAAGGGTCTGGGGGCTTTTAGAAGGGTCCTGGGAGGCTCTAGAAGGGTCTGGAGGTTTTCAGAAGGGTCCTGGGGGGCTCTAGAAGGGTCTGGGGGCTTTTAGAAGGATCCGGGGTGGGTCTAGAAAGGTCTGGGGGCTTTAGAAGGGTCCTGGGGGCCTCTAGAAGGGTCTGGGGTGTTTTAGATGGGTCCTGGGTGGCTCTAGAAGTGTCTAGGGGCCTTTTAGAATGGTCCTGGTTGGCTCTAGAAGTGTCTGGTGTCTTTTAGAATGGCACTGGGGGGCTCTAGAAGGGTCAGGGTGCTTTTCGAAGGGTCCTGGGAGGCTTTAGAAGGGTCTAGGGGCTTTTAGAATGGTCCTGGGGGGCTCTAGAAATATCTGGGGTCTTTTAGAATGGTCCTGGGGAGCTCTAGAATTGTCTGGGGGCATTTGGAACGGTTCTGGGGGCCTCTAGAAGGGTCTGGGGACATTTGGAACGGTTCTGGCGGCTTCTAGAAGGGTCTGGGGGCTTTTAGAAGGGTCCTGGGGGCCTCTAGAAGGGTCTGGTGGCTTTTAGAAGGGTCCTGGGGGGCTCTAGAAGGGTCTAGGTGCTTTTAGAAGGGTCCTGGGTGCTTCTAGAAGGGTCTGGAGGCTTTTAAAAGGGTCCTGGCGGGCTCTAGAAGGGTCTGGGGGCTTTTAGAAGGATCCGAGGAGGCTCTAGAATTGTCAGGGGGCTATTAGAAGGGTCCCTGGGTTCTCTAGAAATATCTGGGGGCTTTTAGAAGGGTCCTGGGGGCCTCTAGAAGTGTCTAGGGGCTTTTAGAATAGTCCTGGGTGTCTCTAGAAGGGTCAGGGGGCTTTTAAAATGGTCCTGGGGGGCTCTAGAATTGTCTGGTGTCTTTTAGAAGGGTCCTTGGAGGCTCTAGAAGGGTCTGGGGGCTTTTAGAAGGGTCCTGGGGGGCTCTAGAAGGGTCTGGGTGTTTTTAGATGTGTCCTGGGGGGCTCTAGATGGGTCTGGGGATTTTAGAAGGTTCCTGGGGGGATCTAGAAGGTTCTGTAGGCTTTTAGAAGTATTCTGGGGGGCTCTAGAAGGGTCTGGGGGCTTTTAGAAGGGTTCTGGGGTGCTCTAGAAGGGTCTGGGGGCTTTTAGAAGGGTCCTGGGGAGCTCTAGAATGGTCTGGGGGCTTTTAGAAGGGTCCTGGGGGGCTCTAGAAGGGTCTGGGGGCTTTTAGAAT
>JAUNZM010002065.1:0-128176 GCA_033459285.1 Clamator glandarius | reverse complement strand
CCTCCAGGACCCTTCTAAAAGCCCCCAGACCCTTCTAGAGACCCCCATGACCCTTCTAAAAGCCCCCAGACCCTTCTAGAGCCCCCCAGGACCATTCTAAAAGCCCCCAGACCCTTCTAGAGCCCCCCAGGACCATTCTAAAAGCCCCCAGACCCTTGTAGAGGCCCCCAGGACCCTTCTGAAAGCCCCCATACCATTCTAGATGCAACCAGGACCCTTCTAAAAGCCCCCAGATCTTTCTAGAGCCACCCAGGACCCTTCTAAAAGCCCCCAGACCCTTCTAGAGGCCGTGAGGACCCTTCTAAAAGCCTCCAGACCCTTCTAGAGGCCCCCAGGACCCTATAAAAGCAAACAGACCCTTCTTGAGGCATCCAGGACCCTTCCAAATACACCCAGACCCTTCTAGAACCCTCCAAGGACCCTTCTAAATGCACCCAGACATTTCTAGCGCCCCCCAGGACCCTTCTAAAAGCCCCAGACCCATCTAGAGCTCCCCAGGACCCTTCTAAAAGCACCCAGACCCTTCTAAAGCCCCACAGGACCCTTCTAAAAGCCACCAGACCCTTCTAGACCCTCCCCTAATCCTTCTAAAAGCACTCAGACCCTTCTAGAGACAAGCAGGACCCTTCTAAAAGCCCCCAGACCCTTCTAGAGCCTCCCAGGACCATTCTAAAAGCCCCCAGACAATTCTAGAGCTCCCCAGGACCCTTCTAAAATCCCCCAGACCCTTCTAGAGGACCCCAGTGCCCCTCTAATGTTCCCCAGACCCTTCTAGAGCCCCCAAGGACCCTTCTGAAAGCCCCCAGAGCCTTCTAGACCCTCCCCGGATCCTTCTAATAGCACCCAGACCGTTCTAGAGCCCCCCAGGACCCTTCTAAAAGCCCCCAGACCTTTCTAGAGCCTCCCAGGACCCTTCTGAAAGCCCACGGACCCTTCTAGAGCCCCCCAGGACCCATCTAAAATCCCCCAGACCCTTCTACAGACCCACAGGACCCTTCTAAAGGCCCCCAGACCTTTCTAGAGGCCCCCTGGACCCTTCAAAAAGCCGCCAGACCCTTCTAGAGCCTCCCAGGACCATTCTAAAAGCACCCAGACACTTCTAGAGCCTCCCAGGACCCTTCTAAAAGCACCCAGACCTTTCTAGAGCCCAGAGGACCTTTCTAAATGCCCCCAGACCCTTCTAGAGCCCCACAGGACCCTTCTAAAAGCCCCCAGACACTTCTAGAGACCCTAGAGGACCCTTTTAAAAGCCATCAGACCCTTCTAGAGTCTCCCAGGACCCTTCTAAAAGCCCCCAGACCCTTCTAGAGCACACCAGGACCCTTCTAAAAGCACCCAGACCCTTCTAGAGCCCCCTAGGACCCTTCTGAAAGACCCCAGAGACTTCTAGAGTCATCCAGGACCCTTCTAAAAGCCCCAGACCCTTCTAGAGACACGCAGGACCCTTCTAAAAGCCTCCAGACCCTTCTAGATTCCCCCAGGACCCTTCTAAAATCCCCCAGACCCTTCTAGAGCTCCTTAGGACCCTTCTAAAATCCCCCAGACCATTCTAGAGGTCCACAGGGCTCCTCTAATGGTACCCAGACCATTCTAGAGCCCCCAAGGACCCTTCTAAAAGCCCCCAGAGCCTTCTAGACCCTCCCCGGATCCTTCTAATAGCACCCAGACCCTTCTAGAGCCACCCAGGACCCTTCTACAAGCCCCCAGACCCTTCTAGAGCCTCTACGGACCCTTCTAAAAGCCCCCGGACCCTTCTAGAGCCCCCCAGGACCCATCTAAAAGCCCCCACACCCTTCTACAGCCCCACAGGACCCTTCTGAAAGCACCCAGACCCTTCTAGAGCCCCCCAGGACCCTTCTAAAAGCACCCAGACCCTTCTAGAGACCCCCAGGACCATTCTGAAAGCCCCCAGACACTTTTAGAGCCCCCAGTGTGCTTCTCAAAGCCCCCGGACTTTCTAGAGCCCCCCAAAACCTTATAAAGGCCCCCAAAATCTTATAAAGCCCCCCAGGCCCTACTAAACCCCCTTAGGATCCTTCTACAATACCCTAGACCCTTCTAGAGCCACCGAGGACCCTTCTAAAAGACCCCAAACCCTTCCGGAGCCCCTTAGGAACCTTTTTAGAGACCCTAGACCCTCCTAGATCCTTCAAGGACTCTTCTAAAAGCCCCCAGATACTTCTAGGGGTTAGAGGCAGGGTTAGGGTTAGGGTTAGGGTTAGGGTTAGGGTTAGGGTTAGGGTTAGGGTTAGGGTTAGAGTTAGGGTTAGAGTTAGGGTTAGGGTTAGGGTTAGGGTTAGGGTTAGGGTTAGGGTTAGGGTTAGAGTTAGGGTTAGGGTTATGGTTAGAGTTAGGGTTAGGGTTAGGGTTAGGGTTAGGGTTAGGGTTAGGGTTAGGATTAGGGTTTGGGTTTGTGTTAGAGTTAGGGTTAGAGTAAGAGTTAGGGTTAGGGATAGGGTTAGGAACCTTTTTTAGCCCTACAGGACCCATCTAAAAGCACTCAGACCATTCAACATCCCCTCAGGACCCTCCTAACTGTCCCCAGATCCTTCTAGAGCCCACCAGGACCCTTCTAAAAGACCCAGACCCCTCTAGAGCCCCCCAAGACCATTCTAAAAGACCCCAGACCCTTCTAGAGCCCCCCAGGACCCTTCTAATAGTTCCCAGAGCCTTCTAGATGCCCCCAGGACGCTTCTAAAAGCCCTAACACTCTTCTAGAGCCCCCCAGGACCCTTCTAAAAGCCTCCAGACACTTCTAGAGCTCCCCAGGACCCTTCTAAAATCCCCCAGACCCTTCTAGAGGCCACCAGGGCCCCTCTAATGGTCCCCAGACCCTTCTAGAGCCCCCCAGGACCCATCTAAAAGCACCCAGTCCCTTCTACATCCCCACAGAACCCTTCTAAAAGCCCCCAGACCCTTCTAGAGCCACCCAGGTCCCTTCTAAAAGCACCCAGACCCTTCTAGATGCACCCAGGACACTTCTGAAAGCACCCAGACCCTTCTAGAGCCCCGCAGGACCCTTCTAAAAGCACTCAGACCCCCTTCTAGAGCCTCCCCGGATCCTTCTAAAATCCTCCAGACATTTGTAGAGCCCCCCAGGACCCTTCTAAAAGCACCCAGACCCTTCTAGACCATCCCCGGATCATTCTAAAAGCACCCAGACCCATCTAGAGCCCCCCAGGACTCTTCTAAAACCCTCCAGACCCTTCTAGAGGCCCCCAGGACCCTTCTGAATGCCCCCAGACCCTTCTAGAGCCCCAGGACCCTTCTAAAAGCCTCCAGACCCTTCTAGAGCTCCCCAGGACCCTTCTAAAAGCCCCCAGACCCTTCTAGAGCCCCCCAGGACCCTTCTAAAAGCACCCAGACCCTTCTAGAGCCCCACAGGACCCTTCTAAAAGAACCAGACCCTTCTAGACCCTCCCCTAATCCTTCTAAAAGCACTCAGATCCTTCTAGACACAAGCAGGACCCTTCTAAAAGCCCCCAGACCCTTCTAGAGCCTCCCAGGACCATTCTAAAAGCCCCCAGACAATTCTAGAGCTCCCCAGGACCCTTCTAAAATCCCCCAGACCCTTCTAGAGGACCCCAGTGCCCCTCTAATGTTCCCCAGACCCTTCTAGAGCCCCCAAGGACCCTTCTGAAAGCCCCCAGAGCCTTCTAGACCCTCCCCGGATCCTTCTAATAGCACCCAGACCGTTCTAGAGCCCCCCAGGACCCTTCTAAAAGCCCCCAGACCTTTCTAGAGCCTCCCAGGACCATTCTGAAAGCCCACGGACCCTTCTAGAGCCCCCCAGGACCCATCTAAAATCCCCCAGACCGTTCTACAGACCCACAGGACCCTTCTAAAGGCCCCCAGACCTTTCTAGAGGCCCCCTGGACCCTTCAAAAAGCCGCCAGACCCTTCCAGAGCCTCCCAGGACCCTTCTAAAAGCACCCAGACCTTTCTAGAGCCCAGAGGACCTTTCTAAATGCCCCCAGACCCTTCTAGAGCCCCACAGGACCCTTCTAAAAGCCCCAGACACTTCTAGAGACCCTAGAGGACCCTTCTAAAAGCCATCAGACCCTTCTAGAGTCTCCCAGGACCCTTCTAAAAGCCCCCAGACCCTTCTAGAGCACACCAGGACCCTTCTAAAAGCACCCAGACCCTTCTAGAGCCCCCTAGGACCCTTCTGAAAGACCCCAGAGACTTCTAGAGTCATCCAGGACCCTTCTAAAAGCCCCCAGACCCTTCTAGAGACACGCAGGACCCTTCTAAAAGCCCCCAGACCCTTCTAGATTCCCCCAGGACCCTTCTAAAATCCCCCAGACCCTTCTAGAGCTCCTTAGGACCCTTCTAAAATCCCCCAGACCATTCTAGAGGTCCCCAGGGCTAATCTAATGGTCCCCAGACCATTCTAGAGCCCCCAAGGACCCTTCTAAAAGCCCCCAGAGCCTTCTAGACCCTCCCCGGATCCTTCTAATAGCACCCAGACCCTTCTAGAGCCACCCAGGACCCTTCTACAAGCCCCCAGACCCTTCTAGAGCCTCTACGGACCCTTCTAAAAGCCCCCGGACCCTTCTAGAGCCCCCCAGGACCCATCTAAAAGCCCCCACACCCTTCTACAGCCCCACAGGACCCTTCTGAAAGCACCCAGACCCTTCTAGAGCCCCCCAGGACCCTTCTAAAAGAACCCAGACCCTTCTACACCCTCCCCCGGATCATTCTAAAAGCACCCAGACCGTTCTACAGCCTCCCAGGACCCTTCTAAAATCCTTCAGACCCTTCTAGAAGCCCCCAGGACCATTCTGAAAGCCCCCAGAGCCTTCTAGATGCCCCCAGGACCCTTCTAAAAGCAACCACACCCTTCTAGAGCCCCCCAGGACGCTTCTAAAAGCCCCCAGACCATTCCAGAGCCACCCAGAACCCTTCTAAAAGCCCCCAGACCCTTCTAGAGGCCCCCAAGATCCTTCTAAAAGCCCCCAGACCCTTCTAGAGCCCCCCGGGACCCTTCTAAATGCCCCCAGACGATTCTAGAGCCACCCAGGACATTTCTAAAAGCACCCAGACCCTTCTAGAGCCCACCAGGACCATTCTAGAGCCACCCAGGGCCCTTCTAAAATCACCCAGACACTTCTAGAGCCTCCCAGGACCCTTCTAAAAATCCTCAGACCCATATAGAGCCCCCCAGGACCCTTCTAAAAGTCCCCAGAGCCATCTAGATGCCCCCTGGACCCTTCAAAAAGCCCCCAGACCCTTCTAGAGCCTCCCAGGGCCATTCTAAAAGCACCCAGACCCATCTACATCCCCACAGAACCCTTCTAAAAGCCCCCAGAAACTTCTAGTGGCCACCAGGGCCCCTCTAATGGTCCCCAGACCCTTCTAGAGCCCCCCAGGACCCATCTAAAAGCACCCAGACCCTTCTACATCCCCACAGAACCCTTCTAAAAGCCCCCAGATCCTTCTAGAGCCACCCAGGTCCCTTCTAAAAGCACCCAGACCCTTCTAGATGCACCCAGGACACTTCTGAAAGCACCCAGACCCTTCTAGAGCCCCGCAGGACCCTTCTAAAAGCACTCAGACCCCCTTCTAGAGCCTCCCCGGATCCTTCTAAAATCCTCCAGACATTTGTAGAGCTCCCCAGGACCCTTCTAAAAGCACCCAGACCCTTCTAGACCATCCCCGGATCATTCTAAAAGCACCCAGACCCATCTAGAGCCCCCCAGGACTCTTCTAAAACCCTCCAGACCCTTCTAGAGGCCCCCAGGACCCTTCTGAATGCCCCCAGACCCTTCTAGACCCCCCAGGACCCTTCTAAAAGCCTCCAGACCCTTCTAGAGCTCCCCAGGACCCTTCTAAATGCACCCAGACATTTCTAGCGCCCCCCAGGACCCTTCTAAAAGCCCCCAGACCCTTCTAGAGCCCCCCAGGACCCTTCTAAAAGCACCCAGACCCTTCTAGAGCCCCACAGGACCCTTCTAAAAGCCACCAGACCCTTCTAGACCCTCCCCTAATCCTTCTAAAAGCACTCAGACCCTTCTAGAGACAAGCAGGACCCTTCTAAAAGCCCCCAGACCCTTCTAGAGCCTCCCAGGACCATTCTAAAAGCCCCCAGACAATTCTAGAGCTCCCCAGGACCCTTCTAAAATCCCCCAGACCCTTCTAGAGGACCCCAGTGCCCCTCTAATGTTCCCCAGACCCTTCTAGAGCCCCCAAGGACCCTTCTGAAAACCCCCAGAGCCTTCTAGACCCTCCCCGGATCCTTCTAATAGCACCCAGACCGTTCTAGAGCCCCCCAGGACCCTTCTAAAAGCCCCCAGACCTTTCTAGAGCCTCCCAGGACCATTCTGAAAGCCCACGGACCCTTCTAGAGCCCCCCAGGACCCATCTAAAATCCCCCAGACCCTTCTACAGACCCACAGGACCCTTCTAAAGGCCCCCAGACCTTTCTAGAGGCCCCCTGGACCCTTCAAAAAGCCGCCAGACCCTTCTAGAGCCTCCCAGGACCATTCTAAAAGCACCCAGACACTTCTAGAGCCTCCCAGGACCCTTCTAAAAGCACCCAGACCTTTCTAGAGCCCAGAGGACCTTTCTAAATGCCCCCAGACCCTTCTAGAGCCCCACAGGACCCTTCTAAAAGCCCCCAGACACTACTAGAGACCCTAGAGGACCCTTCTAAAAGCCATCAGACCCTTCTAGAGTCTCCCAGGACCCTTCTAAAAGCCCCCAGACCCTTCTAGAGCACACCAGGACCCTTCTAAAAGCACCCAGACCCTTCTAGAGCCCCCTAGGACCCTTCTGAAAGACCCCAGAGCCTTCTAGAGTCATCCAGGACCCTTCTAAAAGCCCCCAGACCCTTCTAGATTCCCCCAGGACCCTTCTAAAAGCCCCCAGACCCTTCTAGAGCTCCTTAGGACCCTTCTAAAATCCCCCAGACCATTCTAGAGGTCCCCAGGGCTCCTCTAATGGTCCCCAGACCATTCTAGAGCCCCCAAGGACCCTTCTAAAAGACCCCAGAGCCTTCTAGACCCTCCCCGGATCCTTCTAATAGCACCCAGACCCTTCTAGAGCCACCCAGGACCCTTCTACAAGCCCCCAGACCCTTCTAGAGCCTCTACGGACCCTTCTAAAAGCCCCCGGACCCTTCTAGAGCCCCCCAGGACCCATCTAAAAGCCCCCAGACCCTTCTACAGCCCCACAGGACCCTTCTGAAAGCACCCAGACCCTTCTAGAGCCCACCAGGACCCTTCTAAAAGAACCCAGACCCTTCTACACCCTCCCCGGATCATTCTAAAAGCACCCAGACCCTTCTACAGCCTCCCAGGACCCTTCTAAAATCCTTCAGACCCTTCTAGAAGCCCCCAGGACCATTCTGAAAGCCCCCAGAGCCTTCTAGATGCCCCCAGGACCCTTCTAAAAGCAACCACACCCTTCTAGAGCCCCCCAGGACGCTTCTAAAAGCCCCCAGACCATTCTAGAGCCACCCAGAACCCTTCTAAAAGCCCCCAGACCCTTCTAGAGGCCCCCAAGATCCTTCTAAAAGCCCCACCAGACCCTTCTAGAGCCCCCCGGGACCCTTCTAAATGCCCCCAGACGATTCTAGAGCCACCCAGGACATTTCTAAAAGCACCCAGACCCTTCTAGAGCCCACCAGGACCCTTCTAAAAGCAACCAGACCATTCTAGAGCCACCCAGGGCCCTTCTAAAATCACCCAGACAATTCTAGAGCCTCCCAGGACCCTTCTAAAAATCCTCAGACCCATATAGAGGCCCCCAGGACCCTTCTAAAAGTCCCCAGAGCCATCTAGATGCCCCCTGGACCCTTCAAAAAGCCCCCAGACCCTTCTAGAGGCTCCCAGGGCCACTCTAAAAGCACCCAGACCCTTCTAGAGCCTCCCAGGACCCTTCTAAAAGCACCCAGACCCTTCTAGAGCCCCCCAGGACCTTTCTAAATGCCCCCAGACCCTTCTAGAGCCCCACAGGACCCTTCTAAAAGCACCCAGACCCTTCTAGAGACCCTACAGGACCCTTCTAGAAGCCCTCAGACCTTTCCAGAGTCTCCCAGGACCCTACTAAAAGCCCCCAGACCCTTCTAGAGCCCCCCAGGACACTTCTAAAAGCCTCCAGTCCCTTCTAGAGGCCCCCAGGACCCTTCTGAATGCCCCCAGACCCTTCTAGAGCCCCCCAGGACTCTTCTAAAAGCCCCCAGACCATTCTAGACCCACCCCGAATCCTTCTAAAAGCACCCAGACCATTCTAGAACCTCCCAGGACCCTTCTAAAAGGCCGCAGAAACTTCTAGAGGACCCCAGGACCCTTCTAAAAGCCCCCAGAGCCTTCTAGCTGCCCCCAGGACCCTTCTAAAAGCCCTCACACCCTTCTAGAGCCCCCCAGGACCCTTCTAAAAGCCCCCAGACCCTTCTAGAGACCCGCAGGACCCTTTTAAATGCCCCCAGACACTTTTAGAGTCTCCCAGGACCGATCTAAAAGCCCCCAGACCCTTCTAGAGCCCCCCAGGACCCTTCTAAAAGTACCCAGACCATTCTAGAGCCCCCTAGGACTCTTCTTAAAGCCCCCAGACCCTTCTAGTGAATCCCAGGTCCACTCTAAAAGCACCCAGACCCTTCTAGAGCCTACCAGGACCCTTCTAAAATCGCCCAGACTCTTCTAGAGCCCCCCAGGACCCTTCTAAAAGCCCCCAGACCATTCTAGATCCTCCCCGTATCCTTCTAAAAGACCCCAGACCATTCTAGAGGCCACCAGGACCCTTCTAAAAGCCGCCAGACCCTTCTAGATCCTCCCCGGATCCTTCTAAAATCCTCCAGACCTTTGTAGAGCCTCCCAGGACCCTTTTAAAAGTCCCCAGACCCTTCTAGACCCTCCCCGGATCCTTCTAAAAGCCCCTAAACCCTTCTAGAGCCCCCCAGGACCCTTCTAAAAGCACCCAGACGCTTCTAGACCCTCCCCGAATCCTTCTTAAAGCACCCAGACCCTTCTAGAGCCTCCCAGGTCCCTTCTAATATCCCGCAGACACTTCTAGAGGCCCCAGGACCCTTCTAAAAGCCCCCAGAGCATTCTAGATGACCCAGGACCCTTCTAAAAGACCTAACACCCTTCTAGAGCCCCCCCGGACCCTTCTAAGAGCCCCCAGACCCTTCTAGATCCCCTCAGGACCCTTCTAAAAGCTCCCAGACCCTTCTAGAGCCCCCCAGGACCCTTCTAAAAGCCCCCAGACCCTTCTAGAGCCCCCCAGGACCCTTCTAAAAGCCCCCAGACATTTCTAGAGGACACCAGGACCCTTCTAAAAGCCCCCAGACCTTTCTAGAGCTCCCCAGGACCCTTCTAAAATCCCTCATACCCTTCTAGAGTCCCCCAGGGCTCCTCTAATGGTCCCCAGACCCTTCTAGAGCAACCAAGGACCATTCTAAAAGCCCCCAGACCCTTCTAGAGGCACCCAGGACCCTTCTGAAAGCACCCAGACCCTTCTAGAGGCCCCCAGTACCCTTCAGAAAGCACCCAGACCCTTCTAGAGCCCCTCAGGACCCTTCTAAAAGCCGCCAGATCCTCCTAGATCCTCCCCGGATCCTTCTAAAATCCTCCAGACATTTGTAGAGCCCGCCAGGACCCTTCTAAAAGCTCCCAGACCTTTCTAGACCATCCCCGGATCCTTCTAAAATCCTCCAGACATTTTTAGAGCCCCCCAGGACCCTTCTAAAAGCCCCAGACCGTTCTAGACCATCCCCGGATCCTTCTAAAAGCTCCCAGACCAATCTAGAGCACCCCAGGACTCTTCTAAAAGCCTCCAGACCCTTCTAGAGGCAACCAGGACCATTCTGAATGCCCCCAGACCTTTCTAGACCCCCCAGGACCCATCTAAAAGCCTCCAGACCCTTCTAGAGGCCCCCAGGACCCTTCTGAAAGCAACCAAACCCTTCTAGAGCTCCCCAGGACCCTTCTAAATACACCCAGACACTTCTAGCGCCTCCCAGGACCCTTCTAAAAGCCCCCAGACCCTTCTAGAGCTCCCCAGGACCCTTCTAAAAGTCCCCAGACCCTTCTAGATCCCCCCAGCACCCTTCTAAAATCCCTCAGACCATTCTAGAGCCCCCCAGGACCCTTATAAAAGCACCCAGAGCCTTCTAGATGCCCACAGGACCCTTCTAAAAGCCCCCACACCCTTCTAGAGCACCCCAGGACCCTTCTAAAAGCCTCCAGACCATTCTAGAACCCCCCAGGACCCTTCTAAAAGCCCCCAGACCATTCTAGATCCTAACCGTATCCTTCTAAAAGACCCCAGACCATTCTAGAGGCCACCAGGACCCTTCTAAAAGCCGCCAGACCCTTCTAGACCCTCCCCGGATCCTTCTAAAATAATCCAGACCTTTGTAGAGCCTCCCAGGACCCTTTTAAAAGTCCCCAGACCCTTCTAGACCCTCCCCGGATCCTTCTAAAAGCCCCTAAACCCTTCTAGAGCCCCCCAGGACCCTTCTAAAAGCACCCAGACGCTTCTAGACCCTCCCCGAATCCTTCTTAAAGCACCCAGACCCTTCTAGAGCCTCCCAGGTCCCTTCTAAAAGCCCCCAGACCCTTCTAGAGCACCCCAGGACCCTTCTAAAAGCCCCCAGACCCTTCTAGATCCCCCCAGGACCCTTCTAAAAGCAACCAGACCCTTCTAGAGCCACACAGGACCCTTCTAAAAGCCACCAGACCCTTCTAAACCCTCCCCGAATTATTCTAAAAGCACCCAGACCCTTCTAGAGCCTCCCAGGTCCCTTCTAACATCCCTTAGACATCTCTAGAGGCCCCCAGGACCCTTCTAAAAGCCCCCAGAACCTTCTAGATGCCCCCAGGACCATTCTAAAAGCCCTCACACCCTTCTAGAGCACCCCAGGACCCTTCTAAAAGGCCCCAGACCCTTATAGAGCCGCCCAGGACTCTTCTAAAAGCCCCCAGACCCTTCTAGAGCTGCCCAGGACCCTTCTAAACACCCCAGACCCTTCTAGAGGCCCCCAGGGCTCCTCTAATGGTCCCCAGACCATTCTAGAGCCCCCAAGGACCCTTCTAAAAGCCTCCAGACCCTTCTAGAGACACGCAGGACCCTTCTAAAAGCCCCCAGACCCTTATAGAGCCTCCCAGGACCCTTCTAAAAGCACCCAGACAATTCTAGAGCTCCCCAGGACCCTTCTAAACTCTCCCAGACCCTTCTAGATGACCCCAGGGCCCCTCTAATGGTCCCCAGACCCTTCTATAGCCCCCAAGGACCCTTCTAAAAGCCCCCAGACCCTTCTAGACCCTCCCAGAATCCTTCTAATAGCCCCCAGACCCTTCTAGAGACCCAAAGGACCCTTCTAAAAGACCCCAGACCCTTCTAGAGCCTCCACGGACCCATCTGAAAGCTCCCGGACCCTTCCAGAGCCCCCCAGGACCCATCTAAAGCCCCCAGACCCATCTACAGCCCCACAGGACCATTCTAAAAGCCCCCAGACCCTTCTAGAGCCACCCAGGACCCTTCTAAAAGCACCTAGACCCTTCTAGAGGCCCCCAGGACCCTTCTAAAAGCCCCCAGACCTTTCTAGAGGCCCCCTGGACTCTTCAAAAAGCCCCCAGACCCTTCTAGAGCCTCCCAGGACCATTCTAAAAGCACCCAGACACTTCTAGAGCCTCCCAGGACCCTTCTAAAAGCACCCAGACCCGTCTAGAGCCCCCCAGGACCATTCTAAAAGCCCCCAGACCCTTCTAGAGCCTCGCAGGACCCTTCTAAAAGCCCCCAGACCCTTCTAGAGACCCTACAGGACCTTTCTAAAAGCCCTCAGAGCCTTCTAGCGTCTCCCAGGACCCTTCTAAAAGCTCCCAGACCCTTCTAGAGCACCCCAGGACCCTTCTAAAAAAACCCAGACCCTTCTAGAGCCCCACAGGACCATTCTCAAAGACCCCAGAGCCTTCTAGAGTCCTCCAGGGCCCTTCTAAAAGCCCCCAGACCCATCTAGAGTCTACCAGGACCCTTGTAAAAGCACCCAGACCCTTCTAGAGCTCCTCAGGACCCTTCTAAAATCCCCCAGACCATTTTAGAGGACCCCAGGGCTCCTCTAATGGTCCCCAGACCCTCCTAGAGCCACCAAGGACCCTTCTAAAAGCCCCCAGAGCCTTCTAGACCCTCCCCGGATCCTTCTAATAGCACCCAGACCCTTCTAGAGCCCCCCAGGACCCTTCTAAAAGCACCCAGACCCTTCTAGAGCCTCCACGGACCATTCTAAAAGCCCCCGGACCCTTCTAGAGCCCCCCAGGACCCATCTAAAAGCCTCCAGACCCTTCTACAGCCCCACAGGACCCTTCTATAAGCCCCCAGACCCTTCTAGAGCCACCCAGGACCCTTCTGAAAGCACCGAGACCCTTCTAGAGGCCCCCAGGACCCTTCTGAAAGCACCCAGACCCTTCTCGAGCTCCCAAGGACCCTTCTAAAAGCCGCCAGACACTTCTAGAGCCTCCCCGGATCCTTCTAAAATTCTCCAGACATTTGTAGAGCCCCCCAGGTCCCTTCTAAAAGCACCCAGACCCTTCTAGACCATCCCCGGATCCTTCTAAAACCACCCAGACCCATCTGGATCCTCCCAGGACCTTTCTAAAAGCCCCCAGACCCTTCTAGATGACCCAGGACCCTTCTAAAAGCCCCCAGACCCTTCTAGAGGCCCGAAGGACCCTTCTGAATGCCCCCAGACCCTTCTAGAGCCCACTAGGACTATTCTATAAAGACTCCAGACCCTTCTAGAGGACCCCAGGACCCTTCTAAAAGCCCCCAGACCCTTCTAGAGACACCCAGGACCCTTCTAAAAGCACCCAGACACTTCTAGCGCCCTCAGGACCCTTCTAAAAGCCCCAAGACCCTTCTAGAGGCCCCCAGGACCCTTCTAAAAGCACCCAGACCCTTCTAGAGCCCCACAGGACCCTTCTAAAAGCCCCCAGACCCTTCTAGTCCCTCCCCGAATCCTTCTAAAAGCAACCAGACCCTTCTAGAGCCTCCCAGGACCCTTTTAAAATCCCTCAGACACTTCTAGAGGCCCCCAGGACCCTTCTAAAAGCCATCAGAATCTTCGAGATGCCCCCAGGACCCTTCTAAAAGCCCTCACACCCTTCTAGAGCCCCCCAGGACCATTCTAAAAGAACCCAGACCCTTCTAGAGACACGAAGGACCCTTCTAAAAGCACTCAGACCCTTCTAAAGTCTCCCAGGACCCTTCTAAAAGCACCCAGACCCTTCTATAGCTCCCCAGGACCTATCTAAACTCACCCAGACCCTTCTAGAGCCCCCCAGGACCATTCTAAATGTCACCAGACCCATCTAGAGCCCCCCAGGACTCTTCTAAAAGCATCCAGACCCTTCTAGAGGCCCCCAGGACCCTTCTGAATGCCCCCAGACCCTTCTAGAGCCCCCCAGAACTCTTCTAAAAGCCTCCAGACCCTTCTAGAGGCCACCAGGACCCTTCTGAAAGCCCCCAGACCCTTCTAGAGCCCCACAGGACCATTCTCAAAGACCCCAGAGCCTTCTAGAGTCCTCCAGGGCCCTTCTAAAAGCCCCCAGACTCATCTAGAGTCTACCAGGACCCTTGTAAAAGCACCCAGACCCTTCTAGAGCTCCTCAGGACCCTTCTAAAATCCCCCAGACCATTTTAGAGGACCCCAGGGCTCCTCTAATGGTCCCCAGACCCTCCTAGAGCCACCAAGGACCCTTCTAAAAGCCCCCAGAGCCTTCTAGACCCTCCCCGGATCCTTCTAATAGCCCCCAGACCCTTCTAGAGCCCCCCAGGACCCTTCTAAAAGCACCCAGACCCTTCTAGAGCCTCCACGGACCATTCTAAAAGCCCCCGGACCCTTCTAGAGCCCCCCAGGACCCATCTAAAAGCCTCCAGACCCTTCTACAGCCCCACAGGACCCTTCTATAAGCCCCCAGACCCTTCTAGAGCCACCCAGGACCCTTCTGAAAGCACCGAGACCCTTCTAGAGGCCCCCAGGACCCTTCTGAAAGCACCCAGACCCTTCTCGAGCTCCCAAGGACCCTTCTAAAAGCCGCCAGACACTTCTAGAGCCTCCCCGGATCCTTCTAAAATTCTCCAGACATTTGTAGAGCCCCCCAGGTCCCTTCTAAAAGCACCCAGACCCTTCTAGACCATCCCCGGATCCTTCTAAAACCACCCAGACCCATCTGGATCCTCCCAGGACCTTTCTAAAAGCCCCCAGACCCTTCTAGATGACCCAGGACCCTTCTAAAAGCACCCAGACCCTTCTAGAGGCCCGAAGGACCCTTCTGAATGCCCCCAGACCCTTCTAGAGCCCACTAGGACTATTCTATAAAGACTCCAGACCCTTCTAGAGGACCCCAGGACCCTTCTAAAAGCCCCCAGACCCTTCTAGAGACACCCAGGACCCTTCTAAAAGCACCCAGACACTTCTAGCGCCCTCAGGACCCTTCTAAAAGCCCCAAGACCCTTCTAGAGGCCCCCAGGACCCTTCTAAAAGCACCCAGACCCTTCTAGAGCCCCACAGGACCCTTCTAAAAGCCCCCAGACCCTTCTAGTCCCTCCCCGAATCCTTCTAAAAGCAACCAGACCCTTCTAGAGCCTCCCAGGACCCTTTTAAAATCCCTCAGACACTTCTAGAGGCCCCCAGGACCCTTCTAAAAGCCATCAGAATCTTCGAGATGCCCCCAGGACCCTTCTAAAAGCCCTCACACCCTTCTAGAGCCCCCCAGGACCATTCTAAAAGAACCCAGACCCTTCTAGAGACACGAAGGACCCTTCTAAAAGCACTCAGACCCTTCTAAAGTCTCCCAGGACCCTTCTAAAAGCACCCAGACCCTTCTATAGCTCCCCAGGACCTATCTAAACTCACCCAGACCCTTCTAGAGCCCCCCAGGACCATTCTAAATGTCACCAGACCCATCTAGAGCCCCCCAGGACTCTTCTAAAAGCATCCAGACCCTTCTAGAGGCCCCCAGGACCCTTCTGAATGCCCCCAGACCCTTCTAGAGCCCCCCAGAACTCTTCTAAAAGCCTCCAGACCCTTCTAGAGGCCACCAGGACCCTTCTGAAAGCCCCCAGACCCTTCTAGAGCACCCCAGGACCCTTCTAAAAGCACCCAGACCCTTCTAGAGGCCCCCAGGACCCTTCTAAAAGCACCCAGACCCTTCTAGAGCCCCACAGGACCCTTCTAAATGCCCCCAGACTCTTCTAGACCCTCCCCGAATCCTTCTAAAAGCACCCAGACCATTCCAGAGCCTCCCAGGACCCTTCTAAAATCCCTCAGACACTTCTAGAGGCCCACAGGACACTTCTAAAAGCCCCCAGAGCCTTCTAGATGCCCCCAGGACCATTCTAAAAGCCCTCACACCCTTCTAGAGCACCCCAGGACCCTTCTAAAAGCCCCCAGACCCTTCTAGATCCTCCCCGTATCTTTCTAAATGCCCCCAGACCCTTCTAGAGGACCCCAGGACCATTCTAAAAGCCGCCAGACCCTTCAAGAGCCTCCCCGGATCATTCTAAAAACCCATTGACGCTTCTAGATGCCCCCAGGACCATTCTAAAACCCTCCAGACATTTGTAGAGCCCCCCAGGACCCTTCTAAACGCCCCCAGACCCTTCTAGAACCTCCCCGGATCCTTCTAAAAGTACCCAGACCCATCTGGATCCTCCCAGGACCCATCTAAAAGACCCCAGACCCTTCTAGAGGCCCCAAGAACCCTTCTAATAGCCCCCCAGACCCTTCTAGAGCCCCTCAGGACCCTTCTGAAAGACCCGAGACCCTTCTAGAGCACCCCAGGACCCTTCTAAATGCACCCAGACCTTTCTAGAGGCCCCCAGGATCCTTCTAAAATCCCCCAGACCCTTCTAGAGCCCCCCAGGACCCTTCTAAATGCCCCCAGACCCTTCTAGAGCCCCCCAGGACCTTCTAAAAGCCTCCAGACTTTTCTAGAGGCCCGCAGGCCCCTTCTGAAAGCCCCCAGACCCTTCTAGATCCGCCCAGGACCATTCTAAAAGCCCCCAGACCATTCTAGAGCCCCCAATAACTCCTATTAAAGCCCCCAGACCCTTCTAGAGAAGCCCAGGGCCCCTCTAAAAGCACCCAGACCCTTCTTGAGCTCCCCAGGACCCTTCTAAAATCCCTCAGACCCTTCTAGAGCCCCCCAGGACCCTTCTAAAATCCCCCAGACCCTTCTAGAACACCCCAGGACCCTTCTAAAACACCCCAGACCGTTCTAGACCCTCCCCGGATCCTTCTAAAAGCCCCCACACCCTTCTAGAGCCACCCAGGACCCTTCTAAAAGCCTCCACACCCTTCTAGAGCCCCCCAGGACCCTTCTAAAAGCCCCCAGACCCTTCTAGAGATTCCACGTATCCTTCTAAAAGCCCCCAGACCCTTCTAGAGCCCCCCAGGACCCTTCTAAATGCCCCCAGACCAATCTAGAGCCCCCCAGGACTCTTCTAAAAGCATCCAGACCCTTCTAGATGCCACCAGGACCGTTCTGAATGCCCCCAGACCATTCTAGAGCCCATCAGGACCATTCTAAAAGCCTCAAGAGCCTTCTACATGACCCCAGGACCCTTCTGAAAGCCCCCAGACCCTTCTAGAGCTCCCCAGGACCCTTCCAAATACACCCAAAAACTTCTAGCGACCCCCAGGACCCTTCTGAAAGCCCCAGACCCTTCTAGAGCTCCCCAGGACTCTTCTAAAAAGCCCCAGACCCTTCTAGAGGCCCCCAGGACCCGTCTAAAAGACCCCAGACCCTTCTAGAGATCCACAGGACCCTTCTAAAAGCCCCAGACCCTTCTAGACCCTCCCCGGATCATTCTAAAAGCACCCAGACCCTTCTAGAGCCTACCCGGACCCTTCTAAAAGGCCGCAGACAATTGTAGAGGCACCCAGGACCCTTCTAAAAGCACCCAGAGACTTATAGATGCCCCCAGGACCATTCTAAATGCCCTCACACCCTTCTAGAGCCCACCAGGACCCTTCTAAAAGCCGCCAGACCCTTCTAGAACCCCCCCGGACCCTTCTAAAAGCCCCCAGACGCTTCTAGAGAGCCGCAGGACCCTTCTAAATGCACCCAGACCCTTCTAGAATCTCCCAGGACCCTTCTAAAAGCCCCCAGACCCTTCTAGAGCTCCCCAGGACCCTTCTAAAATACCCCAGAACCTTCTAGAGGTCCCCAGGTCCCCTCTAGTGGTCCCCAGACCCTTCTAGAGCCCCCAAGGACCATTCTAAAAGCCCCCAGACCCTTCAAGAGCTACCTAGAACCCTTCTAAAATCCCCCAGAGCCTTCTAGAGGCCCCTAGGGCCCCTCTAATGATACTCAGACCCTTCTAGAGCCCCCAAGGACCCTTCTAAAAGCCCCCAGACCCTTGTAGAGACCCGCAGGACCCTTCTAAAAGTCACCAGACCCTTCTAGACCCTCCCCGGATCCTTCTAAAAGCACCCAGACCCTTCTAGAGCCTCCCAGGACCCTTCTAAAAGTCCCCAGACCCTTCTAGACCCTCCCCGGATCCTTCTAAAAGCACCCAGACCCTTCTAGAGCCTCCCAGGACCCTTATAAAATCACTCAGACCCTTCTAGAGCCCCCCAGGACCCTTATAAAAGCCCCCAGAGACGTCTAGATGCCCCCAGGACCATTCTAAAAGCCCTCACACCCTTCTAGAGCCCACCAGGACCCTTCTAAAAGCTGCCAGACCCTTCTAGAGCCCCCCAGGACCCTTCTAAAAGATCCCAGACCCTTCTAGAGTCTCCCAGAAACCTTCTAAAAGCCCCCAGACCCTTCTAGAGCTCCCCAGAACCCTTCTAAAATGCTCCAGACCCTTCTAGAGGCCCCTAGGCCCCTCTAATTGTCCCCAGACCCTTCTAGAGCCCCGAAGGACCCTTCTAAAAGCCGCCAGACACTTCTAGAGCCCCCCAGGACGCTTCTAAAAGCTCCCAGACCCTTCTAGAGTCTCCCAGGAACATTCTAAAAGCCTCCAGACCCTTCTAGAGCTCCCCAGAACCCTTCTAAAATCCTCCAGACCCTTCTAGAGGCCCCTAGGGCCCATCTAATTGTCCCCAGACCCTTCTAGAGCCCCCAAGGACCCTTCTAAAAGCCCCCAGACCCTTCTAGAGACCCGCAGGACCCTTCTAAAAGAACCCAGACCCTTGTAGACCATCCCTGGATCCTTCTAATAGCCCCCAGACCCTTCTAGAACCCCACAGGACCCTTCGAAAAGTCCCCAGACCCTTCTAGACACTCCCCGGATCCTTCTAAAAGCACCCAGACCCTTCTAGAGCTTCCCAGGACCCTTATAAAATCCCTCAGACCCTTCTAGAGCCCCCCAGGACCCTTATAAAAGCCCCCAGAGATTTCTAGATGCCCCCAGGACCATTCTAAAAGCCCTCACACCCTTCTAGAGCCCACCAGGACCCTTCTAATAGCCGCCAGACCCTTCTAGAGCCCCCCAGGACCCTTCTAAAAGCTCCCAGAACCTTCTAGACACCCGCAGGACCCATCTAAATGCCCCCAGACCCTTCTAGAGTCTCCCAGGACCCTTCTAAAAGCCCCCAGACCCTTCTAGAGCTCCCCAGGACCCTTCTAAAATACCCCAGACCATTCTAGAGGCCTCCAGGGCCCCTCTAGTGGTCCCCAGACCCTTCTAGAGCCCCCAAGGACCCTTCTAAAAGCCCCCAGACCCTTCTAGAGACCCGCAGGACCCTTCTAAATGCCCCCAGACCTTTCTAGAGGCCCCCAGGATCCTTCTAAAATCCCCCAGACCCTTCTAGAGCCCCCCAGGACACTTCTAAATGCCCCCAGACCCTTCTAGAGCCCCCCAGGACTCTTCTAAAAGCCCCCAGACCCTTCTAGAGAAGTCCAGGGCCCCTCTAAAAGCACCCAGACCCTTCTAGAGCTCCCCAGGACCTTTCTAAAATACCTCAGACCCTTCTAGAGCCCCCCAGGATCCTTCTAAAATCCCCCAGACCCTTCTAGAACCCCCCAGGACCCTTCTAATACCACCCAGACCGTTCTAGACCCTCCCCGGATCCTTCTAAAAGCACCCAGACCCTTCTAGAACCTGCCAGGACCCTTCTAAAATCCATCAGACCCTTCTAGAGCCTCCCAGGACCCTTCTAAAAGCCCCCAGATGCTTCTAGAGACCCGCAGGACCCTTCTAAAAGCCTCCAGACCGTTCTAGAGCCCCTCAGGACCCTTCTAAAAGCCCCCAGACCCTTCTAGAAATTCCACGTATCCTTCTAAAAGCCCCCAGGCCCTTCTAGATCCCCCCAGGACCCTTCTAAATGCCCCCATACCCATCTAGAGCACCCCAGGACCCTTCTAAAAGCCTCCAGTCCCTTCTAGAGGCCACCAGGACCGTTCTGAAGGCCCCCAGACCATTCTAGAGCGCTCCAGGACCCTTCTAAAAGCCTCCAGACCCTTCTACATGCCCCCAAGACCCTTCTGAAAGCCCCCAGACCCTTCTAGAGCTCCCCAAGACCCTTCCAAATACACCCAGACACTTCTAGCGAACCCCAGGATCATTCTGAAAGCCCCAGACCCTTCTAGAGCTCCCCAGGACTCTTCTACAAGGCCCCAGAGCCTTCTAGAGCCCACCAGGACCCGTCTAAAAGACCCCAGACCCTTCTAGAGCTCCACAGGACCCTTCTAAAAGCCCCAGACCCTTCTAGACCCTAACCGGATCCTTCTAAAAGCACCCAGACCCTTCTAGAGCCTCCCCGGACACTTCTACAACTCCTCAGACACTTCTAGAGGCCCCCAGGACCCTTCTAAAAGCCCCCAGAGACTTCTAGATGCCCCCAGGACCATTCTAAAAGCCCTCACACCCTTATAGAGCCCCCCAGGACCATTCTACAAGCCGCCAGACCCTTCTAGAGCCGCACAGGACCCTTCTGAAAGCCCCCAGACCCTTCTAGAGACACGCAGGACCCTTCTAAATGCCCCCAGACCCTTCTAGAGTCTCCCAGGACCCTTCTAAAAGCCCCCAGACCCTTCTAGATCTCCCCAGGACCCTTCTAAAATACCCCAGACCTTTCTAGAGGCACCCAGGGCCCCTCTAGTGGTCCCCAGACCCTTTTAGAGCCCCCAAGGACCATTCTAAAAGCCCCCAGACCCTTCTAGAGACCCGCAGGACCCTTCTAAATGCACCCAGACCCTTCTACAGCCTACCAGGACCCTTCTAAAAGCCCCCAGACCATTCTAGAGGCCCCTTGGGCCCCTCTAATGGTCCCCAGACCCTTCTAGAGCCCCCAAGGACCCTTCTAAAAGCCCCCAGACCCTTCTAGACCCTCCCTGGATCCTTCTAAAAGCACCCAGACCCTTCTAGAGCCCCCCAGGACCCTTCTAAAAGCACCCAGACCCTTCTAGAGGCCCCAGGACTCTTCTAAAAGCCGCCAGACCCTTCTAGAGGCCCCCAGGACTCTTCTAAAAGCCCCCAGACCCTTCTAGATGCCCCCAGGACCCTTCTAAAAGCCCCCCCACCATTCGAGAGCCACACCGGAACCTTCTCAAAGCCTCCAGACCCTTCTAGAGCCCCCCAGGACCCTTCTAAAAGCACCCAGACCCTTCTAGAGGCCCCAGGACTCTTCTAAAAGCCCCCAGACCCTTCTAGAGGCCCCCTGGACCCTTCTAAAAGCCTCCAGACATTTGTAGAGCCCCCCAGGACCCTTCTAAATGCACCCAGACCCTTCTAGACCCTCTCCGGATCCTTCTAAAAGCACCCAGACACATCTGGATCCTCCCAGGACCCTTCTATAAGCCCCCAGACCCTTCTAGAGCCCCCCAGGACCCTTCTGAAAACCCCCAGACCCTTCTAGAGCCCACCAGGACCCGTCTAAATGCCCCAAGACCCTTCTAGATCCACCCAGGGACCTTCTAAAAGCTTCCAGACCCTTCTAGAGTCCCCCAGGACCCTTCTGAATGCCCCCAGACCCTTCTAGAGCCCCCCAGGACCCTTCTAAAAGACTCCAGACCCTTCTACAGCCCCCCAGGACGCTTCTGAAAGCCCCCAGACCCTTCTAGAGCTACCCAGGACCCTTCTAAAATCCCCCAGACCCTTCTAGAGCCCCTTAGGACCCTTATAAAAGCACCCAGACCCTTCTAGAGCCCCCTAGGCCCCTTCTAAAAGCTCCCTGACCCTTCTAGAGCCCCCAAGGACCCTTCTAACAGGCCCCAGACCCTTCTAGACCCTCCCTGGATCATTCTAAAAGCACCCAGACCCTTCTAGAGCCTCCCAGGACCCTTCTAAAAGCCCTCACACCCTTCTAGAGCCCATCAGGACTATCCTAAAACCCCCCCTACCCTTCTAGAGCCCCCCAGGACACTTCTAAAAGCACCTAGACCCTTCTAGAGAACCGCAGTACCCATCTAAAAGCCCCCAGACCCTTCTATAGTCTCCCAGGACCCTTCTAAAAGCCCCAAGACCCTTCTAGAGCTCTCCAGGACCCTTCTAATATCCCCCAGACCCTTCTAGATGCCTCCAAGGCAACTCTAATGATACTCAGACCCTTATAGAGCCCCCAAGGACCCTTCTAACAGGCCCCAGACCCTTCTAGAGACAAGCAGGACAATTCTAAAAGCCCCCAGACCTTTCTAGAGCCTCCCGGGACCCTTCTAAAAGAACCCAGACCCTTCTAGAGCCCCCCAGGACCCTATAAAAGCCCCCAGACCCTTCTTGAGGCACCCAGGACCCTTCCAAAAGACCCCAGACCCTTCTAGAACCACCCAAAGACCCTTCTCTAAGAACCCAGACCCTTCGAGAGCCCGCCAGGACACTTCAATAAGCCCCCAGACCCTTCTAGAGGACCCCAAGGCCCCTCTTAAGGACCTCCGTCTCTCCTAGAAGGGTCTCGGGGCTTTTAGAAGGGCCGTGGGGGGCTCTAGAATGGTCTGGGGTCTTTTAGAAGGGTCCTGGGAGGCTCTAGAAGGGTCTGGGGACTTTTAGAAGGGTCATGGGGGCCTCTAGAAGGGTCTGGAAGCTTTTAGAGGGGTCCTGCGAGGCTCTAGAAGGGTCTGGGGGCTTTTGGAGGGGTCCTGCGAGGCTCTAGAAGGGTCTGGGGGCTTTTAGAATGATCCGGGGAGGGTCTAGAATGGTCTGGGGGCCTTTACAAGGGTCCTGGGGTGCTCTAGAAGGGTCTGGGGGCTTTTAGAATGATCCGGGGAGGGTCTAGAAGAGTCTGGGGGCCTTTAGAATGGTCCTGGGGCTCTCTAGAAGGGTCTGGGTGCTTTTAGAAGGGTCCTGGGAGGCTCTAGAAGGGTTTGGGGGCTTTTAGAATGGTCCTGGGTGGCTCTAGAAGGTTCTGGTTGCTATTAGAAGGGTCCTGGCTTATCTAGAAGGGTCTGGGGGCATTTAGAAGGGTCCTGGGTGAATCTAGAAGGGTCTGGGTGCTTTTAGAAGGGTCCTGGGGGGCTCTAGAAGGGTCTGGGGCTTTTAGAAGGGTCCTGGGGGGATCTAGAAGGTTCTGGAGGCTTTCAGAAGGGTCATGGGTGTCTCTAGAATGGTCTGGGGCCTTTTAGAAGGGTCCTGGGGAGATCTAGAAGGGTCTGGGGGCTTTTAGAAGGGTCCTGGGGGGCTCTAGAAGGGTCTGTAGGCTTTTAGAAGGGTCCTGGGGGCCTCTAGAAGGGTCTGAGGGCTTTAGAATGGTCCTGGGAGGCTCTAGAATGGTCTGGGGTTTTTTAGTAGGATCCGGGGAGGGTCTAGAAGGGTCTGGGGGCTTTTAGAAGGGTCCTGTTGGCCTCTAGAAGTGTCTGGGGGCTTTTAGATGGGTCATAGGGGGCACTAGAAGTGTCAGGGGGCTTTTAGAAGGGTCCTGGGGGGCTCTAGAATGGTCTGGGGGCTTTTAGAATGATCCGGGGACGGTCTAGAAGGGTCTGGGGGCTTTTAGAAGAGTCCTGGGGGTCTCTAGAAGGGTCTGGGGGCTTTTAGAAGGGTCCTGGGAGGCTCTAGAAGGGTCTGGGTATTTTAGAAGGGACCGGGGAGCCTCTAGAAGGGTCTGGGTGCTTTTAGAAAGGTCCTGGGGGGCTCTAGAAGGGTCTAGAGGCTTTTAGACGAGTCCTGGGGGCCTCTAGAAGGGTCTGGGGGCTTTTAGAAGGGTCCTGGGTGAATCTAGAATGGTCTGGGGGCTTGTAGAAGGGTCCTGGGGGGCTCTAGAAGGGTCTGGGGGCTTGTAGAATGGTCCTAGCGGGCTCTAGAAGGGTCTGGGGGCTTTTAGAAGGATCCTGGGGGACTCTAGAAGGGTCTGGGGGCTTTTAGAAGGGTCCTTGGGGGCTCTAGAAGGGTCTGGGGGCTTGTAGAAAGGTCCTGGTAGGCTCTAGAAGGGTCTGGGGGCTTTTAGAAGGGTCCTGGGGTGCTCTAGAATGGTCTGGGTGCTTTTAGAAGCGTCCTGGGAGGCTCTAGAAGGGTCTGGGGGCTCTTAGAAGGGTCCTGGGTGGCTCTAGAAGGGTCTGGGGTCTTTTAGAAGGGTCCTGGGGGTCTCTAGAAGAGTCTGGGGGCTTTTAGAAGGGTCCTGTGGGGCTCTAGAAGGGTCTGGGGGCTTTTAGAATGGTCCTGGGTTGCTCTAGAAGGGTCTGGGTGCTTTTAGAAGGGTCCTGGGGGGCTCTAGAAGGTCCTGGGTGCTTTCAGAAAGGTCCAGGGGGCCTCTAGAAGAGTCTGGGGGCTTTTAGAAGGGTCCGGGGGCTATTAGACGGGTCCTGGGGTGCTCTAGAAGGGACGGGGTGCCTTAAAAGGAGGACTGGGGGGCTCTAGAATGGTCTGGGGGCTTTTAGAATGCTCCTGGTTGTATCTAGAAATGTCTGGGGTCTTTTAGAAGGATCCGGGGAGTGTCTAGAAGTGTCTGCGGCCTTTCAGAAGGGTCCTGGGGGGCTCTAGAGTGGTCTGGGGGCTTTTAGAAGGGTCCTGGGGGGGTCTAGAAGGGTCTGGGGGCTTTTAGAATGGTCCTGGGAGGCTCTAGAAGGGCCTGGGTGCTTTTAGAAGGGTCCTGGTGGCCTCTAGAAGGGTCTGAGTTGTTTTAGATGGGTCCTGGGGGGCTCTAGAAGGGTCTGGGGGCTTTTAGAATGATCCGGGGAGGGTCTAGAAGGTTCTGGGGGCTTTTAGAAGGGTCCGGGGGGCTCTAGAATGGTCTGGGGGCTTTTAGAAGGGTCCCGGGGTTCTCTAGAAGGGTCTGGGGGCATTTAGAAGTATCCTGGGGGCCTCTAGAAGGGTCTGGGATCTATTAGAGGGGTCCGGGGTGGGGTCTAGAGATGTCTGGGGGCTTTAAAAGGGTCCTGGGAGGCTCTAGAATGGTCTGGGGGCTTTTAGAATGTTCCTGGGCTTCTCTAGAAGGGTCTGGGGACTTATAGAAGGGTCCTGGGGGCCTCTAGAAGGGTCTGTGATCTACTAGAGTGGTTCGGGGGGGCTCTAGAAGGGTCTGGAGGCTTTTAGAAGGGTCTTGGGGGGCTCTAGAAGGGTCTGGGCGCTTTTAGAATAATCCGGTGAGGGTCTAGAAGGGTCTGGGTTCTTTTAGAATAGTCCTGGGAGGTTTTAGAAGGGTCTGGGTTCTTTTAGAATGATCAGGGGAGGGTCTAGAAGTGTCTGGGCGCTTTTAGACGGGTCCTGGGGGGCTCTACAAGGGTCTGGAGGCTTTTAGATGGGTTCTGAGGGGCCCTAGAAGGGTCTGGGTTCATTTAGAAGAATCCTGGGAGGGTCTAGAAAGGTCTGGGGGCTTTTAGAAGGGTCCTGGGAGGCTCTAGAAGGGTCTGGGGGCTTTTAGAATGATCCGGGGAGGGTCTAGAAGGGTCTGGGAGCCTTTAGAATGGTCCTGGGGGGCTCTAGATTGGTCTGGGTGCTTTTAGAAGGGTCCTGGGAGGATGTAGAAGGGTCTGAGTTCTTTTAGATGGGTCCTGGGATGCTCTAGAAGGGTCTGGGTCTTTTAGAAGGGCCCTGGGGGACTCTATAATGTTCTGGGGAATGTCAGAAAAATCCTGTGGGTCTCTAGAAGGGTCTGGGGGTTTTAGAAGGGTCCTGGGGGGCTCTAGAAGGGTCTGGTTGCATTTAGAAGGGTCCTGGGGTGCTCTAGAAGGGACGGGGTGCCTTAAAAGGAGGACTGTGGGGCTCTAGAAGGGTCTGGGGGCTTTTAGAAGGGTCCTGGTGTGCTCTAGAAGGGTCTGGGTTCTTTTAGAATGCTCCTGGTTGTCTCTAGAAATGTCTGGGGTCTTTTAGAAGGATCCGGGGAGTGTCTAGAAGTGTCTGCGGCCTTTCAGAAGGGTCCTGGGGGGCTCTAGAAGGGTCTGGGGGCTTTTAGAATGGTCCTGGGAGGCTCTAGAAGGTTCTGGGTGCTTTTAGAAGGGTCCTGGGGGCCTCTAGAAGGTTCTGAGTGCTTTTAGAAGGGTCCTGGGGGGCTCTAGAAGGGTCTGGGGGCTTTTAGAATGATCCTGGGAGGGTCTAGAAGGTTCTGGGGGCTTTTAGAAGGGTCCTGGGGAGCTCTAGAAGGGTCTGGGGGCTTTTAGAAGGGTCCCGGCGTTCTCTAGAAGGGTCTGGGGGCATTTAGAACTATCCTGGGGGCCTCTAGAAGGGTCTGGGATCTATTACAGGGGTCCGGTGGGGGTCTAGAAGGGTCTGGGGGCTTTTAGAAGGGTCCTGGGAGGCTCTAGAAGGGTCTGGGGGCTTTTAGAAGGGTCCTGGGTTGCTCTGGAATGGTCTGGGGGCTTGTAGAAGGGTCCTGGGGGGCTCTAGAAGGGTCTGGGTGCTTTTAGAAGGGTCCTTGTGGGCTCTAGAAGGGTCTGGGTGCTTGTAGAAAGCTCCTGGGAGGCTCTAGAAAAGTCTGGGTGCTTTTATAAGTGTCCTGGGGGGCTCTAGAAGGGTCTGGGGGCTTTTAGAAGGGTCCTGGGAGGATCTAGAAGGGTCTGGGGGCTTTTAGAAGCGTCCTGGGTGGCTCTAGAAAGGTCTGGGGGCTTTTAGAAGGGTCCTGGGAGGCTCTAGAAGGGTCTGGGGCTTTTAGAATGATCCAGGGAGGGTCTAGAAGGGTCTGGGGTCCTTTAGAATGGTCCTGGGGGGCTCTAGATTGGTCTGGGTGCTTTTAAAAGGGTCCTGGGAGGATGTAGAAGGGTCTGAGTTGTTTTAGATGGGTCCTGGGGTGCTCTAGAAGGGTCTGGGTCTTTTAGAAGGACCCTGGGGTACTCTATAATGTTCTGGGGAATGTCAGAAAAATCCTGTGGGTCTCTAGAAGGGTCTGGGGGCTTTTAGAAGGGTCCTGGGGGGCTCTAGAAGGGTCTGGGTGCATTTAGAAAGGTACTGGGGGGCTCTAGAAGGGTCTGGGGGCTTTTAGAAAGGTCCTGGGGGCCTCTAGAAGGGTCTGAGGGCTTTTAGAAGGGTCCTGGGGGGCTCTAGAAGGGTCTTGTGGCTTTTAGAAGGGTCCTGGGGTGCTCTAGAAGGGACGGGGTGCCTTAAGAGGAGGCCTGGGGGGCTCTAGAAGGGTCTGGGATCTTTTAGAGGGGTCCTGGGGTGCTCTAGAAGGGTCTGGGTGCTTTTAGAATGCTCCTGGTTGTCTCTAGAAATGTCTGGGATCTTTTAGAAGGATCCGGGGAGTGTCTAGAAGTGTCTGCGGCCTTTCAGAAGGTCCTGGGGGGCTCTAGAATGGTCTGGGGGCTTTTAGAAGGGTCCTGGGTGGCTCTAGAAGGGTCTGGGGGCTTTTAGAAGGGTCCTGGGAGGCTCTAGAATGGTCTGGGGGCTTTTAGAACTGTCCTGGGATGCTCTAGAAGGGTCTGGGGGCTTTTAGAATGGTTCTGGGATGCTCTAGAAGGTTCTGGGGGCTTTCAGAAGGGTCCAGGGCTCCTCTAGAAGGGTCTGGAGGCTTTTAGAAGGGTCCGGGGGTGCTCTAGAAGGGTCTGGGGGCTTTTAGAAGGGTCCTGGGGTGCTCTAGAAGGGTCTGGGGACTTTAAGAAGGGTCCTGGGGTGTCCTAGAAGGGACGGGGTGCCTTAAGAGGGGCCCTGGGGGGCTCTAGAAGGGTCTGGGGGCTTTTAGAAGGGTCCTGGGATCCTCTAGAAGGGTCTGGGGGCTTTTAGAATGCTCCTGGGGATCTCTAGAATTGTCTGGGGTCTTTTAGAAAGATCCGGGGAGTGTCTAGATGTGTCTGCGGCCTTTCAGAAGGGTCCTGGGGGGCTCTAGAAGGGTCTGGGGGCTTTTAGAAGGGTCCTGGGGGGGTCTAGAAGGGTCTGGGGGCTTTTAGAATGGTCCTGGGAGGCTCTAGAAGGGTCTGGGTGCTTTTAGAAAAGTCCTGGGGCCCTCTAGAAGGGTCTGAGTGCTTTTAGAAGGGTCATGGGGGTCTCTAGAAGGGTCTGGGGGCTTTTAGAATGATCCGGGGTGGGTCTAGAAGGTTCTGGGGGCTTTTAGAAGGGTCCTGGGGGGCTCTAGAAGGGTCTGGGGGCTTTTAGAAGGGTCCTGGGAGGCTCTAGAAGGGTCTGGGGGCTTTTAGAAGAGTCCTGGGAGGTTTTAGAAGGGTCTGGGTTCTTTTAGAATGATCAGGGGAGGGTCTAGAAGGGTCTGGGCGCTTTTAGACGGGTCCTGGGGGGCTCTAGAAGGGTCTGGGTGCTTTTAGAAGGGTCCTGGGGTGCTCTAGAATGGTCTGGGGGCTTTTAGAAGGGTCCTGGGATGCTCTAGAAGGGTCTGGGGGCTTGTAGATGGGTCCTGGGGGGCTCTAGAAGGGTCTGGGGGCTTTTAGAATGATCCTGGGGGGCTCTAGAAGGGTCTGGGGGCTTTTAGAATGATCCAGGGAGGGTCTAGAAAGGTCTGGGGGCCTTTAGAATGGTCCTGGGGGGATCTAGAAGGGTCTGGGTGCTTTTAGAAGGGTCCTGGGAGGCTCTAGAAGGGTCTGGGGGCTTTTAGAAGAGTCCTGGGTGGCTCTAGAGGGTTCTGTGGGGTTTTAGAAGGGTCCTAGTGGCCTCTAGAAGGGTCTGGGGCCTTTTAGAAGGGTCCTGGGATGCTCTAGAAGGGTCTGGGTTCTTTTAGAAGGGTCCTCGGATGCTCTAGAAGGGTCTGGGGGCTTTTAGATGGGTCCTGGGGGGCTCTAGAATGTTCTGGGTGCTTTCAGAAGGGTCCAGTGGGTCTCTAGAAGGGTCTGGGGGCTTTTAGAAGGGTCCTGGGGGGCTCTAGAAGGGTCTGGGTGCATTTAGAAGGGTCCTGGGTGAATCTAGAAGGGTCTGGGGGCTTTTAGAAGGGTCCGGGGGGGCTTTAGAAGGGTCTGGGGAATTTTAGAAGGGTCCTCGGATGCTCTAGAAGGGTCTGGGGGCTTTTAGAAGGGTCCTGGAGGGCTCTAGAAGGTTCTGGGGGCTTTCAGAAGGGTCCTCTGGGTCTCTAGAAGGGTCTGGGGGCTTTTAGAAGGGTCCGGGGGGGCTCTAGAAGGGTCTGGGTGCTTTTAGAAGGGTCCTGGGGTGCTCTAGAAGGGTCTGGGGGCTTTTAGAAGGGTCCTGGGATGCTCTAGAAGGGTCTGGGGGCTTGTAGATGGGTCCTGGGGGGCTCTAGAAGGGTCTGGGGGCTTTTAGAATGATCCTGGGTTGCTCTAGAAGGGTCTGGGGGCTTTTAGAAGGGTCCGGTGGGGCTCTAGAAGGGTCTGGGGGCTTTTAGAAGTGTCTTGGGGGGCTCTAGAAGGGTCTGGGGAATTTTAGAAGGGTCCTCGGATGATCTAGAAGGGTCTGGGTGCTTTTAGAATGGTCCTGGAGGGCTCTAGAAGGTTCTGGGGGCTTTCAGAAGGGTCCTGGGAGTCTCTAGAAGGGTCTGGGCGCTTTTAGAAGGGTCCTGGAGGGCTCTAGAAGGGTCTGGGTGCCTTTAGAAGGGTCCTGGGTGACTCTAGAATGTTCTGCTGGCTTTCAGAAGGGTCCTGGGGTCCTCTAGAAGGGTCTGGGGTCTTTTAGAAGGGTCCGGGGGGCTCTAGAAGGGTCTGGGGGCTTTTAGAAGGGTCCTGAGGGTGCTCTAGAAGGGCCTGGGTACTTTTAGAAGGGTCCTGGGGTGCTCTAGAAGGGACGGGGTTCATTAAGAGGGGCCCTGGGTGCCTCTTGAAGGGTCTGGGGGCATTTAGAAGGGTCCTGGGGGGCTCTAGAAGGGTCTAGGGGCTTTTAGAAGGGTACTGGGGGGCTCTAGAAGGGTCTGGGGGCTTTTAGAATGATCCTGGGGGCTCTAGAAGGGTCTGGGGTCTTTTCGAAGGATCCGGGGAGGGTCTAGAAGGGTCTGGGGGCTTTTAGAAGGGTCCTAGGGGCCTCTAGAAGGGTCTGGGTGCTTTTAGATGGGTCCTAGGGGGCTCTAGAAGGGTCTGGGGGCTTTTGGAATGATCCTGGGGGGCTCTAGAAGGGTCTGGGGGCTTTTAGAATGATCCTGGGGGGCTCTAGAAGGGTCTGGGGGCTTTTAGAATGATCCTGGGGGGCTCTAGACGGGTCTGGGGGCTTGTAGAAGGGTCCTGGGAGGCTCTAGAAGGGTCTAGAGGCTTTTAGAAGGGTCCTGGGGGGCTCTAGAAGGGTCTGGAAGCTTTTAGTAGGGTCCTGGGGGGCTCTAGAATGGTCTGTGGTCTTTTAGAATGGTCCTGGGGGGGCTCTAGAAGGGTCTGGGGGCTTTTAGAAGGGCCCTGGAGGCCTCTAGAAGGATCTGGGGGCTTTTAGATGGGTCCTGGGCTTCTCTAGAAGGGTCTGGGTGCATTTAGAAGGGTCCTGAGGGGCTCTAGAAGGGTCTGGGTGCTTTTAGAATGATCCGGGGAAGGTCTAGAAGGGTCCTTATGCTTTTTGAAGTATCCTAGGCGGCTCTAGAAGGGTCTGGGGTCTTTTAGAAGGGTCCTGGCGGGCTGTAGAAAGGTCTGGGGGCTTTTAGAATGGTCCTGGGAGGCCCTATAATGGTCTGGGGGCTTTTAGAAGGGTCCTGGGGGTCTGTAGAAGGGTCTGGTGGCTTTTAGAAGGGTCCTGGGAGGCTCTGGAAGGGTCTGGGTGCTTTTATAAGGGTCCGGGGGGCCTCTAGAAGGGTCTGGGTGCTTTTAGAAAGGTCCTGGGGTGCTCTAGAAGGGTCTAGAGGCTTTTAGACGGGTCCTGGTGTGCTCTAGAAGGGACGGGGGGTCTTAAGAAGGGCCCTGGGGCCTCTAGAATGGTCTGGGGGCTTTTAGAAGGGTCCTGGGAGGCTCTAGAAGGGTTTGGAAGTTTTTAGAAGCGTCCTGGGGGGATCTAGAAGGGTCTGGGGGCTTTTAGATGGGTCCTGGGGGGCTCTAGAAGGGTCTGGGGGCTTTTATAGTGTCCTGGGGTTCTGTAGAAGGGTCTGGGTGCTTTTAGAAGCGTCCTGTGGGGCTCTAGAAGGATCTGGCGGCTTTCAGAAGGGTCGTGGGGGACTCTAGAAGGGTCTAGGGGCTTTTAGAAGGGTCCGGGGAAGCTCTAGAAGGGTCTGGGTTCTTTTAGAAGGGTCCTGGGGTGCTCTAGAAGGGCCTGGGGACTTTTAGAAGGGTCCTGGGGTGCTCTAGAAGGGACGGGGTTCATTAAGAGGGGCCCTGGGTGTCTCTTGAAGGGTCTGGGGGCATTTAGAAGGGTCCTGGGGGGCTCTATAAGGGTCTAGGGGCTTTTAGAAGGGTACTGGGGGGCTCTAGAAGGGTCTGGGGGCTTTTAGAATGATCCTGGGTGCTCTAGAAGGGTCTGGGGTCTTTTCGAAGGATCCGGGGAGGGTCTAGAAGGGTCTGGGGGCTTTTAGAAGGGTCCTAGGGGCCTCTAGAAGGGTCTGGGGGCTTTTAGAATGATCCGGGGACGGTCTAGAAAGGTCTGGGTGCATTTTGAAGAATCCTAGGAGGCTCTAGAAGGGTCTGGGGTCTTTTAGAGGGATCCGGTTAGGGTCTAGAAGGGTCTGGGGGCTTTTATAAGGTTCCTGGGGTTCTCTAGAAGGGTCTGGTTGCTTTTAGAAGGGTACTGGGAGGCTCTAGAATGGTCGGGGTGCTTTTAAAGGGGTCCGGGGAGCCTCTAGAAGTGTCTGGGTGCTTTTAGAAAGGTCCTGGGGTGCTCTAGAAGGGTCTAGAGGCTTTTAGAGGGGACCTGGGTGGATCTAGAAGGGTCTGGGGGCTTTTAGAAGGGTCCTGGGAGGCTCTAGAAGGGTCTGGGGGCTTTTAGAAGGGTCCTGGGGGGCTCTATAATGGTCTGGGGTCTTTTAGAATGGTCCTGGGGGGCTCTAGAATGGTCTGGGGGCTTTTAGAAGGTTCCTGGGGTCCTCTAGAAGGGTCTGGGGGCTTTTAGAAGGGTCCTGGGGGGCTCTAGAAGGGTCTGGGGGCTTTTAGAAGGGTCCTGGGGCCTCTAGAAAGGTCTGGCGGGTTTTAGAAAGGTCCTGGGAGGATCTAGGAGGGTCTGGGGGCTTTTAGAAGGATCCGGGGAGGGTCTAGAAGGGTCTGGGGGCTTTTAGATTGATCCTGGGGGGCTCTAGAAGGGTCTGGGAGCTTTTAGTAGGGTCCTGGGGGGCTCTAGAAGGGTCTGGGGTCTTTTAGAATGGTCCTGGAGGGCTCTAGAAGGGTCTGGGGGCTTTTAGAATGGTCCTGGGGTTCTCTAGAAGGGTCTGGGGGCATTTAGAAGGGTCCTGAGGGGCTCTAGAAGGGTCTGGGAGCTTTTAGAATGATCCGGGGACGGTCTAGAAGGGTCTTTATGCTTTTTGAAGGATCCTAGGCGGCTCTAGAAGGGTCTGGGGTCTTTTAGAAGGGTCCTGGGGGGCTCTAGAAGGGTCTGGGGGCTTTTAGAATGGTCCTGGGAGGCTCTAGAAGGGTCTGGGGTCTTTTAGAAGGGTCCTGGGAGGCTCTAGAAGGGTCTGGGGGCTTTTAGAAGGGTCCTGGGGGCCTCTAGAAGGGTCTGGGGCCTCTAGAAAGGTCTGGGGGCTTTTAGAAATGTCCTGGGAGGATCTAGGAGGGTCTGGGGGCTTTTAGAAGGATCCGGGGAGGGTCTAGAAGGGTCTGGGGGCTTTTAGAAGGGTCCTGGGGGGCTCTAGAAGGGTCTGCGAGCTTTTAGTAGGGTCCTGGGGGGCTCTAGAATTGTCTGGGGTCTTTTAGAATGGTGCTGGGGGGCTCTAGAAGGGTCTGGGGGCTTTTAGAATGGTCCTGGAGGCCTCTAGAAGGATCTGGGGGCTTTTAGATGGGTCCTGGGGTTCTCTAGAAGGGTCTGGGGGCATTTAGAAGGGTCCTGGGGGGCTCTAGAAGGGTCTGGGAGCTTTTAGAATGGTCCTGGGAGGCTCTAGAAGGGTCTGGGCTCTTTTAGAAGGGTTCTGGGAGGCTCTAGAA
This sequence comes from Clamator glandarius, assembly GCA_033459285.1. Lineage (NCBI taxonomy): Eukaryota > Metazoa > Chordata > Aves > Cuculiformes > Cuculidae > Clamator > Clamator glandarius. The sequence continues at coordinate 95,942 of JAUNZM010002065.1, read as the reverse complement.
GGGTCTAGAGGCTTTTAGAAGGGTCCTTGGGGCCTCTAGAAGGGTCTGGGGGCGTTTAGAATGGACCTGTGAGGCTCTGGAAGGGTCTGGGTGCTTTTATAAGGGTCCTGGGGGCCTCTAGAAGGGTCTGGGGGCTTTTACAAGGGTCCGGGGGGGCTCTAGAAGGGTCTTGGGACTTTTAGAAGGGTCCTGGTGGCCTCTAGACGGGTCTGGGGGCTATTAGAAGGGTCCTGGGGGGCTCTAGAAAGGTCTGGGTGCTTGTAGAAGGGTCCTGGGAGGGTCTAGAACGGTCTGGGGGCTTTTAGAAGGGTCCTGGGGTCCTCTAGAAGGGTCTGGGTGCTTTTAGATGAGTCCTAGTTGGCTCTAGAAGGGTCAGGGGGCTTTTAGAATGATCCTGGGGGGCTCTAGAAGGGTCTGGGTGCTTTTAGAATGATCCGGGGACGGTCTAGAAGGTTCTGGGTGATTTTGAAGAATCCTAGGGGGCTTTAGAAGGGTCTGGGGGCTTTTAGAAGGATCCTGGGAGGGTCTAGAATGGTCTGGGTGCTTTTAGAAGGGTCCTGGGTGTCTCTAGAAGGGTCTGGTGGCTTTTAGAAGGGTCCTGGGAGGCTCTGGAAGGGTCTGGGTGCTTTTATAAGGGTCCGGGGAGCCTCTAGAAGGGTCTGGGTGCTTTTAGAAAGGTCCTGCGGTGCTCTAGAAGGGTCTAGAGGCTTTTAGACGGGTCCTGGTGTGCTCTAGAAGGGACGGGGGGGCTTAAGAAGGGCCCTGGGGCCTCTAGAAGGGTCTGGGGGCATGTAGATGGGTCCTGGGAGGCTCTAGAAAGGTTTGGAAGTTTTTAGAAGCGTCCTGGGGGGATCTAGAAGGGTCTGGGGCCTTTTAGAAGGGTCCTGGGGGGCTCTAGAAGGGTCTGGGGGCCTTTAGAAGGGTTCTGGGGGGCTCTAGATTGGTCTGGGTGCTTTTAGAAGGGTCCTGGGAGGATGTAGAAGGGTCTGAGTTCTTTTAGATGGGTCCTGGGATGCTCTAGAAGGGTCTGGGTCTTTTAGAAGGGCCCTCGGGGACTCTATAATGTTCTGGGGAATGTCAGAAAAATCCTGTGGGTCTCTAGAAGGGTCTGGGGGCTTTTAGAAGGGTCCTGGGGGGATCTAGAAGGTTCTGGAGGCTTTCAGAAGGGTCATGGGTGTCTCTAGAATGGTCTGGGGGGCTTTAGAAGGGTCCTGGGGAGCTCTAGAAGGGTCTAGGGGCTTTTAGAAGGGTCCTGGGGTGCTCTAGAAGGGTCTAGAGGCTTTTAGACGAGTCCTGGGGGTCTCTAGAAAGGTCTGGGGGCTTTTAGAAGGGTCCTGGGTGAATCTAGAATGGTCTGGGGGCTTGTAGAAGGGTCCTGGGGGGCTCTAGAAGGGTCTGGGGGCTTGTAGAATGGTCCTAGGGGGCTCTAGAAGGGTCTGGGGTCTTTTAGAAGGGTCCTGGGGGACTCTAGAAGGGTCTGGGGGCTTTTAGAAGGGTCCTTGGGGGCTCTAGAAGGGTCTGGGTGCTTGTAGAATGGTCCTGGTAGGCTCTAGAAGGGTCTGGGGGCTTTTAGAAGGGTCCTGGGGTGCTCTAGAATGGTCTGGGTGCTTTTAGAAGCGTCCTGGGAGGCTCTAGAAGGGTCTGGGTGCTTGTAGAAGGGTCCTGGGGGGGTCTAGAACGGTCTGGGGGCTTTTAGAAGGGTCCTGGGGGTCTCTAGAAGGGTCTGGGTGCTTTTAGATGGGTCCTAGGGGGCTCTAGAAGGGTCAGGGGGCTTTTAGAATGATCCTGGGGGGCTCTAGAAGGGTCTGGGGGCTTTTAGAATGATCCAGGGACGGTCTAGAAGGGTCTGGGTGCTTTTTGAAGGATCCTAGGGGGCTCTAGAAGGGTCTGGGGTCTTTTAGAATGATCCGGGGAGGGTCTAGAATGGTCTGGGTGCTTTTAGAAGGGTCCTGGGGGTCTCTAGAAGGGTCTGGTGGCTTTTAGAAGGGTCCTGGGAGGCTCTGGAAGGGTCTGGGTGCTTTTATAAGGGTCCGGGGAGCCTCTAGAAGGGTCTGGGTGCTTTTGGAAAGGTCCTGGAGTGCTCTAGAAGGGTCTAGAGGCTTTTAGACGGGTCCTGGTGTGCTCTAGAAAGGACGGGGGGGCTTAAGAAGGGCCCTGGGGCCTCTAGAAGGGTCTGGGGGCTTTTAGAAGGGTCCTGGGGGGCTCTAGAAGGGTTTGGAAGTTTTTAGAAGCGTCCTGGGGGCTCTAGAAGGGTCTGGGGGCTTTTAGAAGGGTCCTGGGGGGCTCTAGAAGGGTCTGGGGTCTTTTATACTGTCCTGGGGTCTGTAGAAGGGTCTGGGTGCTTTTAGAAGGGTCCTGTGGGGCTCTAGAAGGATCTGGGGGCTTTCAGAAGGGTCGTGGGGGCCTCTAGAAGGGTCTAGGGGCTTTTATAAGGGTCCGGGGGAGCTCTAGAAGGGTCTGGGGGCTTTTAGAAGGGTCCTAGTGTGCTCTAGAAGGTACGGGGGGGCTTAAGAGGGGCCCTGGGGCCTCTAAAAGTGTCTGGTGTCTTTTAGAAGGGTCCTGGGGGGCTGTATAAGGGTCTGGAGGATTTTAAATGGGTCCGGGGGGGCTCTAGAAGGGTCTGGGTGCTTTTAGAAGGGTCCTGGGGTGCTCTAGAAGAGTCTGGGGGCTTTTATAGGGTCCTGGGGGTCTGTAGAAGGGTCTGGGGGCTTTCAGAAGGGTCCTGGGGGACTCTAGAAGGGTCTGGGTGCTTTTAGAAGGGTACCGGGGGGCTCTAAAAGGGTCTGGGTGCTTTTAGAATGGTCCTGGGGTCCTCTAGAAGGGTCTGGGGGCTTTTAGAAGGGTCCTGGGATGCTCTAGAAGGGTCTGGGGGCTTTTAGAAGGATCCGGGGAGGGTCTAGAATGGTCTGGGGGCTTTTAGAATGGTCCTGGGGGGCTCTAGAAGGGTCTGGGTGCTTTTAGAAGGGTCCTGTGGGGCTCTAGAAGGGTCTGGGGGCTTTTAGAAGTGTCCTGGGTGTCTCTAGAAGGGTCTGTAGGCTTTTATTGGGTCCTCGGGGTCTGTAGAAGTGTCTGGGTGCTTTTAGAAGGGTCCTGTGAAGCTCTAGAAGGTTCTGGGGGCTTTCAGAAGGGTCCTGGGGGCCTCTAGAAGGGTCTAGGGGCTTTTAGAAGGGTCCAGGGGGGCTCTAGAAGGGTCTGGGGGCTTTTAGAAGGGTCTTGGGTTGATCTGGAAGGGTCTGGGGACTTTTAGAAGGGTCCTGGGCTGCTCTAGAAGGGACGGGGTGCCTTAAGAGGGGCCCTGGGGGGCTCTAGAATGGTCTGGGGTCTTTTAGAAGGGTCCTGGGGTGCTATAGAAGGGTCTGGGGCCTTTTAGAATGGTCCTGGGGATCTCTAGAAGTGTCTGGGGGCTTTTAGAATTATCCGGAGAGGGTCTAGAAGTTTCTGCGGCCTTTTAGAAGGGTCCTGGGGGGCTCTAGAAGGGTCTGGGGGCTTTTAGAAGGGTCCTGGGATGCTCTAGAAGGGTCTGGGGGCTTTTAGAAGGATCCGGGGAGGGTCTAGAATGGTCTGGGGGCTTTTAGAATGGTCCTGGGGGGCTCTAGAAGGGTCTGGGTGCTTTTAGAAGGGTCCTGTGGGGCTCTAGAAGGGTCTGGGGGCTTTTAGAAGTGTCCTGGGTGTCTCTAGAAGGGTCTGTAGGCTTTTATTGGGTCCTCGGGGTCTGTAGAAGTGTCTGGGTGCTTTTAGAAGGGTCCTGTGAAGCTCTAGAAGGTTCTGGGGGCTTTCAGAAGGGTCCTGGGGGCCTCTAGAAGGGTCTAGGGGCTTTTAGAAGGGTCCAGGGGGGCTCTAGAAGGGTCTGGGGGCTTTTAGAAGGGTCTTGGGTTGATCTGGAAGGGTCTGGGGACTTTTAGAAGGGTCCTGGGCTGCTCTAGAAGGGACGGGGTGCCTTAAGAGGGGCCCTGGGGGGCTCTAGAATGGTCTGGGGTCTTTTAGAAGGGTCCTGGGGTGCTATAGAAGGGTCTGGGGCCTTTTAGAATGGTCCTGGGGATCTCTAGAAGTGTCTGGGGGCTTTTAGAATTATCCGGAGAGGGTCTAGAAGTTTCTGCGGCCTTTTAGAAGGGTCCTGGGGGGCTCTAGAAGGGTCTGGGGGCTTTTAGAAGGGTCCTGGGGGGCTCTAGAAGGGTCTGGGGGCTTTTAGAAGGGTCCTGGGAGGATCTAGAAGGGTATGGGGGCTTTTAGAAGGATCCGGGGACGGTCTAGAAAGGTCTGGGTGCTTTTTGAAGGGTCCTGGTTGCCTCTAGAAGGGTCTCGGGAGTTTTAGAAGGGTCCTGGGGGCCTCTAGAAGGGTCTGGGGTCTTTTAGAATGGTCCTGGGGGGCTCTAGAAGGGTCTGGGGGCTTTTAGATGTGTCCTGGGGGGCTCTAGAATGGTCTGGGGTCTTTTAGATGGGTCCTAGGGGGCTCTAGAAGGGTCTGCGGGCTTTTAGAATGATCCTGGGGGGCTCTAGAAGGGTCTGGGGGCTTTTAGAATGATCCGGGGACGGTCTAGAAGGGTCTTTATGCTTTTTGAAGGATCCTAGGGTGCTCTAGAATGGTCTGGGGTCTTTTAGAAGTGTCCTGGGGGGTTTTGAAGGGTCTGGGGGCATTTAGAATGGTCCTGGGAGGCTCTAGAAGGGTCTGGGTGCTTTTAGAAGGGTCCTGGGGGGCTCTAGAAGGGTCTAGAGGCTTTTAGAAGGGTCCTGGGTGCCTCTAGAAGGGTCTGGGGGCGTTCAGAAGGGTCCTGGGAGGCTCTGGAAGGGTCTGGGTGCTTTTATAAGGGTCCTGGGGGCCTCTAGAAGTGTCTGGTGGCTTTTACAAGGGTCCGGGGGGGTCTAGAAGGGTCTGGGGACTTTTAGAAGGGTCCTGGTGGCCTCTAGACAAGTCTGGGGGCTATTAGAAGGGTCCTGGGGGCTTGTAGAAGGGTCCTGGGGGGGGCTAGAATGGTCTGGGGTCTTTTAGAAGGGTCCTGGGTGGCTCTAGGAGGTTCTGGGGGCTTTCAGAATGGTCCTGGGGGTCTCTAGAAGGGTCTGGGTGCTTTTAGAACGGTCCTGGGGGGCTCAAGAATGGTCTGGGTGCTTTTAGAAGGGTCCTGTGGCGGTCTAGAAGGTTCTGGGCTCTTTCAGAAGGGTCCGGGGGGGCTCTAGAAGGGTCTGGGGGCTTTTAGAAGGGTCCTGGGGTGCTCTAGAAGGGTCTGGGGGCTTTTAGAAGGGTCCTGGGATGCTCTAGAAGGGACGGGGCTGCTTAAGATGGGCCCTGGGGCCTCTAGAAGGGTCTGGGGGCTTTTAGAAGGGTCCTGGGGGGCTCTAGAAGGGTCTGGAAGTTTTGAGAAGGGTCCTGGGGGGCTCTAGAAGGGTCTGGGGGCTTTTAGAAGTGTCCTGGGGTGCTCTAGAATGGTCTGGGGTCTTTTAGAAGGGTCCTGGGGGGCTCTAGAAGGGACGGGGTGGCTTAAGAGGGGCCCTGGGTCCTCTAGAAGCGTCTGGGGGCTTTTAGAAGGGTCCTGGGGGGCTCTAGAAGGGTCTGGGGGCTTTTAGAAGGGTCCTGGGATCCTCTAGAAGGGTCTCGGGCTTTTAGAAGGATCCGGGGAGGGTCTAGAAGGGTCTGGGGGCTTTTAGAAGGGTCTTGGGAGGCTCTAGAAGGGTCTGGGGCCTTTTCAAAGGAACCTGAACGTCTCCAGAAGGGTCTGGGGGCTTTTAGAAGGGTCCTTGGGGGCTCTAGAATGGTCTGGGTCCTTTGTACTTAGCTGGCAGGGGAGACCCCCTGATCAAGCAGGTGCTTTTCCCAGGCCAGGCTCATCCTTTGCACTCCGGGTGTGCTGAGCCCTGCGAATTCCCCAAATGTGCAAAATTAAAATTTTTGCTCTAGAAGCACCCAGACCCTTCTAGAGCCCCCCAGGAACCTTCTAAAAGCACCCAGACACGTCTAGAGTCCCCAGTGTGCTTCTCAAAGCCCCCGGACTTTCTAGAGCCCCTCAAAACCTTATAAAGGCCCCCAAAATCTTATAAAGCCCCCCAGGCCCTACTAAACCCCCTTAGGACCCTTCTACAATACCCTAGACCCTTCTAGAGCCACCGAGGACCCTTCTAAAAGACCCCAAACCCTTCCGGAGCCCCTTAGGAACCTTTTTAGAGACCCTAGACCCTCCTAGATCCTTCAAGGACTCTTCTAAAAGCCCCCAGATACTTCTAGGGGTTAGAGGCAGGGTTAGGGTTAGGGTTAGGGTTAGGGTTAGAGTTAGGGTTAGGGTTAGGGTTAGGGTTAGGGTTAGGGTTAGGGTTAGGGTTAGGGTTAGGGTTAGGGTTATATTTAGAGTTAGGGTTAGGGTTAGGGTTAGGGTTAGGGTTAGGGTTAGGGTTAGAGTTAGGGTTAGGGTTAGGGTTAGGGTTAGGGTTATATTTAGAGTTAGGGTTAGGGTTAGGGTTAGGGTTAGGGTTAGGGTTAGGGTTAGAGTTAGTGTTAGGGTTAGGGTTAGAGTTAGGGTTAGGGTTAGGGTTAGGGTAAGGGTTAGGGTTAGGGTTAGAGTTAGGGTTAGGGTTAGGGTTATGGTTAGGGTTAGGGTTAGGGTTAGGGTTAGGGTTAGGGTTAGGGTTAGGGTAAGAGTTAGGGTTAGGGTTAGGGTTAGGGTAAGAGTTAGGGTTAGGGTTAGGGTTAGGGTTAGAGTTAGGATTAGGGTTAGGGTTAGGGTTAGGGTTAGGGTTAGGGTTAGGGTTAGAGTTAGGGTTAGGGTTAGAGTTAGGATTAGGGTTAGGATTAGGGTTAGGGTTAGGGTTAGGGTTAGGGTTAGGGTTAGAGTTAGGGTTAGGTTTAGGGTTAGGGTTAGAGTTAGGGTTAGAGTTAGGGTTAGGGTTAGGGTTAGGGTTAGGGTTAGGTTTAGGGTTAGGGTTAGAGTTAGGGTTAGGGTTAGGGTTAGGGTTAGGGTTAGGGTTTGGGTTTGTGTTAGAGTTAGGGTTAGAGTAAGAGTTAGGGTTAGGGATAGGGTTAGGAACCTTTTTTAGCCCTACAGGACCCATCTAAAAGCACTCAGACCATTCAACATCCCCTCAGGACCCTCCTAACTGTCCCCAGATCCTTCTAGAGCCCACCAGGACCCTTCTAATAGCTCCCAGAGCCTTCTAGATGCCCCCAGGACGCTTCTAAAAGCCCTAACACCTTTCTAGAGCCCCCCAGGACCCTTCTAAAAGCCTCCAGACACTTCTAGAGCTCCCCAGGACCCTTCTAAAATCCCCCAGACCCTTCTAGAGGCCCCCAGGGCCCCTCTAATGGTCCCCAGACCCTTCTAGAGCCCCCCAGGACCCATCTAAAAGCACCCAGACCCTTCTACATCCCCACAGAACCCTTCTAAAAGCCCCCAGACCCTTCTAGAGCCACCCAGGTCCCTTCTAAAAGCACCCAGACCCTTCTAGATGCACCCAGGACCCTTCTGAAAGCACCCAGACCCTTCTAGACCATCCCCGGATCATTCTAAAAGCACCCAGACCCTTCTAGATGCACCCAGGACCCTTCTGAAAGCACCCAGACCCTTCTAGACCATCCCCGGATCATTCTAAAAGCACCCAGACCCATCTAGAGCCCACCAGGACTCTTCTAAAACCCTCCAGACCCTTCTAGAGGCCCCCAGGACCCTTCTGAATGCCCCCAGACCCTTCTAGACCCCCCAGGACCCTTCTAAAAGCCTCCAGACCCTTCTAGAGCTCCCCAGGACCCTTCTAAATGCACCCAGACATTTCTAGCGCCCCCCAGGACCCTTCTAAAAGCCCCCAGACCCATCTAGAGCTCCCCAGGACCCTTCTAAAAGCCCCCAGACCCTTCTAGAGCCCCCCTGTACCCCTCTAAAAGCACCCAGACCCTTCGAGAGCCCCACAGGACCCTTCTAAAAGCCCCCAGACCCTTCTAGACCCTCCCCGAATCCTTCTAAAAGCACTCAGACCCTTCTAGAGACACGCAGGACCCTTCTAAAAGCCCCCAGACCCTTCTAGAGCCTCCCAGGACCATTCTAAAAGCCCCCAGACAATTCTAGAGCTCCCCAGGACCCTTCTAAAATCCCCCAGACCCTTCTAGAGGACCCCAGTGCCCCTCTAATGTTCCCCAGACCCTTCTAGAGCCCCCAAGGACCCTTCTAAAAGCCCCCAGAGCCTTCTAGACCCTCCCTGGATCCTTCTAATAGCACCCAGACCCTTCTAGAGCCCCCCAGGACCCTTCTACAAGACCTCCGAACCCTTCTACAGCCTCTACGGACCCTTCTAAAAGCCCCCGGACCCTTCTAGAGCCCCCCAGGACACATCTAAAAGCCCCCAGACCCTTCTACAGCCACACAGGACCCTTCTGAAAGCACCCAGACCCTTCTAGAGCCCCCCAGGACCCTTCTAAAAGAACCCAGACCCTTCTACACCCTCCCCGGATCATTCTAAAAGCACCCAGACCCTTCTACAGCCTCCCAGGACCCTTCTAAAATCCTTCAGACCCTTCTAGAAGCCCCCAGGACCCTTCTGAAAGCCCCCAGAGCCATGTAGATGCCCCCAGGACCCTTCTAAAAGCAACCACACCCTTCTAGAGCCCCCCAGGACGCTTCTAAAAGCCCCCAGACCATTCTAGAGCCACCCAGAACCCTTCTAAAAGCCCCCAGACCCTTCTAGAGGCCCCCAAGATCCTTCTAAAAGCCCCCAGACCCTTCTAGACCCCCCGGGACCCTTCTAAATGCCCCCAGACCATTCTAGAGCCACCCAGGACATTTCTAAAAGCACCCAGACCCTTCTAGAGCCCACCAGGACCCTTCTAAAAGCAACCAGACACTTCTAGAGCCTCCCAGGACCATTCTAATAATCCTCAGACCCATCTAGAGGCCAACAGGACCCTTCTAAAAGTCCCCAGAGCCATCTAGATGCCCCCAGGACCCTTCTAAAAGCACTCACACTCTTCTAAAGCCACCCAGGACTCTTCTAAAAGCCCCCAGAGCATTCTAGAGCCCCGCAGGACCATTCTAAAAGTCCTCCAGACCCTTCTAAAGACCCCCAGGACCCATCAAAAAGCACCCAGACCCTTCTAGAGCCTCCCAGGACCCTTCTAAAAGAACCCAGACGCTTCTAGATCACCACAGGACCCTTCTAAAAGCCCCCAGACCCTTCTAGACCCTCCCCGAATCCTTCTAAAACACCCAGACCCTTCTACAGCCTCCCAGGACCCTTCTAATATCCCGCAGACATTTCTAGAGGCCCCCAGGACCCTTCTAAAATCCCCCAGACCCTTCTAGAGGCCCCCTGGACCCTTCAAAATGCCCCCAGACCCTTCTAGGGCCTCCCAGGGCCATTCTAAAAGCAACCAGACCCTTCTAGATCCTCCCAGGACCCTTCTAAAAGCACCCAGACCCTTGTAGAGCCCCCCAGGACCTTTCTAAATGCCCCCAGACCCTTCTAGAGCCCCACAGGACCCTTCTAAAAGCACCCATACCCTTCTAGAGACCCTACAGGACACTTCTAGAAGCCCTCAGACCTTTCCAGAGTCTCCCAGGACCCTTCTAAAAGCCCCCAGACCCTTCTAGAGCCCCCCAGGACAATTCTAAAAGCACCCAGACCCTTCTAGAGCCCCCTAGGACCCTTCTCAAAGACCCCAGACCCTTCTAGATTCCTCCAGGACCCTTCTAAAAGCACCCAGACCCTTCTAGAGACCCGCAGGACCCTTCTAAAAGCACCCAGACCCTTCTATATTCCCCCAGGACCCTTCTAAAGACCCCAGACCCTTCTAGAGCTCCCCAGGACCCTTCTAAAACCCCCCAGACCCTTCTAGAGGCCGCCAGGGCTCCTCTAATGGTCCCCAGACCCTTCTAGAGCCCCCAAGGACCCTTCTAAAAGCCCCCAGAGCCTTCTAGACCCTCCCCGATCCTTCTAATAGCACCCAGACCCTTCTAGAGCCCCCCAGGACCATTCTAAAAGGCCCCAGACCCTTCTAGAGCCCCCAGGACACTTCTGAAAGCCCCCAGACCCTTCTAGAGCCCCCCAGGACCCTTCTAAAAGACCCCAGACCCTTCTAGACCCTCCCCGAATCTTTCTAAAAGCAACCAGACCCTTCTAGAGCCTCCCAGGACCCTTTTAAAATCCCTCACACCTTTCTAGAGCCCCCCAGGACCATTCTAAAAGAACCCAGACCCTTCTAGAGACCCGAAGGACCCTTCAAAAAGCACTCATACCCTTCTAGAGTCTCCCAGGACCCTTCTAAAAGCACCCAGACCCTTCTAGAGCTCCCCAGGACCTATCTAAACTCCCCCAGACCCTTCTAGAGCCCCCCAGGACCATTCTAAATGTCCCCAGACCCATCTAGAGCCCCCCAGGACTCTTCTAAAAGCATCCAGACCCTTCTAGAGGCCCCCAGGACCCTTCTGAAAACCCCCAGACCCTTCTAGAGCTCCCCAGGACCCTTCTAAATGCACCCAGACACTTTTAGCGCCACCCAGGACCCTTCTAAAAGACCCCAGACCCTTCTAGAGCCCCCCAGGACCCTTTTAAAAGCACCCAGACCCTTCTAGAGCCCCCCAGGACCTTTCTAAATGCCCCCAGACTCTTCTAGACCCTCCCCGAATCCTTCTAAAAGCACCCAGACCATTCCAGAGCCTCCCAGGACCCTTCTAAAATCTCTCAGACACTTCTAGAGGCCCACAGGACACTTCTAAAAGCCCCCAGAGCCTTCTAGATGCCCCCAGGACCATTCTAAAAGCACTCAAACCCTTCTAGAGCACCCCAGGACCCTTCTAAAAGCCCCCAGACCCTTCTAGAGCCCCCCAGGACCCTTCTAAAAGCCCCCAGACCCTTCTAGAGACCCGCAGGACCCTTCTAAATGCCCCCAGACCCTTCTAGAGTCTCCCAGGACCCTTCTAAAAGACCCCAGACCCTTCTAGAGCTCCCCAGGACCCTTCTAAAATACCCCAGACCACTCTAGAGGCCCCCAGGGCTCCTCTAGTGGTCCCCACACCCTTCTAGAGCCCCCAAGGACCCTTCTAAAAGCCCCCAGACCCTTCTAGAGGACCCCAGGGCTCCTCTAATGGTCCCCAGACCCTTCTAGAGCCACCAAGGACCCTTCTAAATGCCCCCAGAGCCTTCTAGACCCTCCCCGGATCCTTCTAATATCCCCCAGACCCTTCTACAGCCCCCCAGGACCCTTCTAAAAGCCCCCAGACCCTTCTACAGCCCCACAGGACCCTTCTAAAAGCCCCCAGACCCTTCTAGAGGCCCCCAGGACCCTTCTGAAAGCACCCAGACCCTTCTAGAGCTCCCAAGGACCCTTCTAAAAGCCGCCAGACACTTCTAGAGCCTCCCCGGATCCTTCTAAAATCCTCCAGACATTTGTAGAGCCCCCCAGGACCCTTCTAAAAGCACCCAGACCCTTCTAGACCATCCCCGGATCCTTCTAAAACCACCCAGACCCATCTGGATCCTCCCAGGACCTTTCTAAAAGCCCCCAGACCATTCTAGATGACCCAGGACCCTTCTAAAAGCCCCCAGACCCTTCTAGAGCCCCCCAGGACACTTCTGAAAGCCCCCAGACCCTTCTAGAGCCCCCCAGGACCATTCTAAATGACCCCAGACCCATCTAGAGCCCCCCAGGACTCTTCTAATAGACTCCAGACCCTTCTAGAGGCCCCCAGGACCCTTCTAAAAGCACCCAGACCCTTCTAGAGACACCCAGGACCCTTCTAAAAGCACCCAGACACTTCTAGCGCCCTCAGGACCCTTCTAAAAGCCCCAAGACCCTTCTAGAGCTCCCCAGGACCCTTCTAAAAGCACCCAGACCCTTCTAGAGGCCCCCAGGACCCTTCTAAAAGCACCCAGACCCTTCTAGAGCCCCACAGGACCCTTCTAAAAGCCCCCAGACCCTTCTAGACCCTCCCCGAATCCTTCTAAAAGCAACCAGACCCTTCTAGAGCCTCCCAGGACCCTTTTAAAATCCCTCAGACACTTCTAGAGGCACCCAGGACCCTTCTAAAAGCCATCAGAGTCTTCGAGATGCCCCCAGGACCCTTCTAAAAGACCTCACACCCTTCTAGAGCCCCCCAGGACCATTCTAAAAGAACCCAGACCCTTCTAGAGACCCGAAGGACCCTTCTAAAAGCACTCAGACCCTTCTAGAGTCTCCCAGGACCCTTCTAAAAGCACCCAGACCCTTCTAGCGCTCCCCAGGACCTATCTAAACTCCCCCAGACCCTTCTAGAGCCCCCCAGGACCATTCTAAATGTCCCCAGACCCATCTAGACCCCCCCAGGACTCTTCTAAAAGCATCCAGACCCTTCTAGAGGCCCCCAGGACCCTTCTGAATGCCTCCAGACCCTTCTAGAGCCCCACAGAACTCTTCTAAAAGCCTCCAGACCCTTCTAGAGGCCCACAGGACCCTTCTGAAAGCCCCCAGACCCTTCTAGAGCTCCCCAGGACCCTTCTAAATGCACCCAGACACTTTTAGCGCCACCCAGGACCCTTCTAAAAGACCCCAGACCCTTCTAGAGCTCCCCAGGACCCTTCTAAAAGCACCCAGACCCTTCTAGAGCCCCCCAGGACCCTTCTAAAAGCACCCAGACCCTTCTAGAGCCCCACAGGATCCTTCTAAATGCCCCCAGACTCTTCTAGACCCTCCCCGAATCTTTCTAAAAGCACCCAGACCATTCCAGAGCCCACCAGGACCCTTCTAAAATCCCTCAGACACTTCTAGAGGCCCACAGGACACTTCTAAAAGCCCCCAGAGCCTTCTAGATGCCCCCAGGACCATTCTAAAAGCACTCACACCCTTCTAGAGCACCCCAGGACCCTTCTAAAAGCCCCCAGACCCTTCTAGAGCCCCCCAGGACCCTTCTAAAAGCCCCCAGACCCTTCTAGAGACACGCAGGACCCTTCTAAATGCCCCCAGACCCTTCTAGAGTCTCCCAGGACCCTTCTAAAAGCCCCCAGACCCTTCTAGAGCTCCCCAGGACCCTTCTAAAATACCCCAGACCCCTCTAGAGGCCCCCAGGGCTCCTCTAGTGGTCCCCACACCCTTCTAGAGCCCCCAAGGACCCTTCTAAAAGCCCCCAGAGCCTTCTAGAGACACGCAGGACTCTTCTAAAAGCCCCCTGACCCTTCTAGAGCCTCCCAGGACCTTTCTAAAAGCCCCCAGACAATTCTAGACCTCACGAGGACCCTTCTAAAATCACCCAGACCATTCTAGAGGCTCCCAGTGCCCCTCTAATGGTCACGAGACCCTTCTAGAGCCCCGCAGGAGCCGTCTAAAATCCCCCAGACCCTTCTAGAGCCCCCCAGGACCCTTCTAAATGCCCCCAGACCCTTGTAGAGCCCCCCAGGACCCTTCTAAAAGCATCCAGACTATTCTAGAGGACCGCAGGACCCTTCTAAAATCCCCCAGACCCTTCTAGAACACCCCAGGACCCTTCTAAAAGAGCCCAGACGATTCTAGAGCCCCTCAGGACTCTTCTAAATGCCCCCAGACACTTCTAGAGAGCCCAGGGCCCGTCTAAAAGCACCCAGACCCTTCTAGAGAACCCCAGGACCCTTCTAAAACCTCCCAGACCCTTCTAGACCCTCCCCGGATCTTTCTAAAAGCCCCCAGACCCTTCTAGATCCTCCCCGTATCATTCTAAATGCCCCCAGACCCTTCTAGAGGACCCCAGGACCATTCTAAAAGCCGCCAGACCCTTCTAGAGCCTCCCCGGATCATTCTAAAAGCCCATAGACGCTTCTAGATGCCCCCAGGACCATTCTAAAACCCTCCAGACATTTGTAGAGCCTCCCAGGACCCTTCTAAACGCCCCCAGACCCTTCTAGAACCTCCCCGGATCCTTCTAAAAGTACCCAGACCCATCTGGATCCTCCCAGGACCCTTCTAAAAGACCCCAGACCCTTCTAGAGGCCCAAAGAACCCTTCTAACAGCCCCCCAGACCCTTCTAGAGCCCCTCAGGACCTTTCTGAAAGCCCCCAGACGCTTCTAGAGACCCGCAGGACCCTTCTAAATGCACCCAGACCCTTCTAGATTCTCCCAGGACCCTTCTAAAAGACCCCAGACCCTTCTAGAGCTCCCCAGGACCCGTCTAAAATAACCCAGACCCTTCTAGAGGTCCCCAGGGCCCCTCTAGTGGTCCCCAGACCCTTCTAGAGCCCCCAAGGACCATTCTAAAAGCCCCCAGACCCATCAAGAGCTCCCCAGAACCCTTCTAAAATCCCCCAGACCCTTCTAGAGGCCCCTAGGGCCCCTCTAATGGTCCCCAGACCCTTCTAGAGCCCCCAAGGGCCCTTCTAAAATCCCTCAGACCCTTCTAGAGCCCCCCAGGACCCATCTAAAATCCCCCAGACCCTTCTAGAGCCCCCCAGGACCCTTCTAAAAGTCCCCAGACCCTTATAGACCCTCCCCGGATCCTTCTAAAAGCACCCAGACCCTTCTAGAGCCTCCCAGGACCCTTCTAAAATCCCTCAGACCATTCTAGAGCCCCACAGGACCCTTATAAAAGCCCCCAGAGACTTCTAGATGCCCCCAGGACCATTCTAAAAGCCCTCACACCCTTCTAGAGCCCACCAGGACCCTTCTAAAAGCACCCAGACCCTTCTAGAGCCCCCCAGGACCCTTCTAAAAGCTCCCAGACCCTTCTAGAGACCCGCAGGACCCATCTAAATGCCCCCAGACCCTTCTAGAGTTTCCCAGGACCCTTCTAAAAGCCCCCAGACCCAGTAGAGCCCCCCAGGACCCTTCTAAAAGCATCCAGACTATTCTAGAGGCCCACAGGACCCTTCTGAAAGCCCCCAGACCCTTCTAGAGCTCCCCAGGACCCTTCTAAAAGAGCCCAGACGATTCTAGAGCCCCTCAGGACTCTTCTAAATACCCCCAGACACTTCTAGAGAGCCCAGGGCCCGTCTAAAAGCACCCAGACCCTTCTAGAGAACCCCAGGACCCTTCTAAATGCCCCCAGACCCTTCTAGAGTCTCCCAGGACCCTTCTAAAAGCCCCCAGACCCTTCTAGAGCTCCCCAGGACCCTTCTAAAATACCCCAGACCCCTCTAGAGGCCCCCAGGGCTCCTCTAGTGGTCCCCACACCCTTCTAGAGCCCCCAAGGACCCTTCTAAAAGCCCCCAGACCCTTCTAGAGACACGCAGGACTCTTCTAAAAGCCCCCTGACCCTTCTAGAGCCTCCCAGGACCTTTCTAAAAGCCCCCAGACAATTCTAGACCTCACGAGGACCCTTCTAAAATCACCCAGACCATTCTAGAGGCTCCCAGTGCCCCTCTAATGGTCACGAGACCCTTCTAGAGCCCCGCAGGAGCCGTCTAAAATCCCCCAGACCCTTCTAGAGCCCCCCAGGACCCTTCTAAATGCCCCCAGACCCTTGTAGAGCCCCCCAGGACCCTTCTAAAATCCCCCAGACCCTTCTAGAACACCCCAGGACCCTTCTAAAAGAGCCCAGACGATTCTAGAGCCCCTCAGGACTCTTCTAAATGCCCCCAGACACTTCTAGAGAGCCCAGGGCCCGTCTAAAAGCACCCAGACCCTTCTAGAGAACCCCAGGACCCTTCTAAAACCTCCCAGACCCTTCTAGACCCTCCCCGGATCTTTCTAAAAGCCCCCAGACCCTTCTAGATCCTCCCCGTATCATTCTAAATGCCCCCAGACCCTTCTAGAGGACCCCAGGACCATTCTAAAAGCCGCCAGACCCTTCTAGAGCCTCCCCGGATCATTCTAAAAGCCCATAGACGCTTCTAGATGCCCCCAGGACCATTCTAAAACCCTCCAGACATTTGTAGAGCCTCCCAGGACCCTTCTAAACGCCCCCAGACCCTTCTAGAACCTCCCCGGATCCTTCTAAAAGTACCCAGACCCATCTGGATCCTCCCAGGACCCTTCTAAAAGACCCCAGACCCTTCTAGAGGCCCAAAGAACCCTTCTAACAGCACCCCAGACCCTTCTAGAGCCCCTCAGGACCTTTCTGAAAGCCCCCAGACGCTTCTAGAGACCCGCAGGACCCTTCTAAATGCACCCAGACCCTTCTAGATTCTCCCAGGACCCTTCTAAAAGACCCCAGACCCTTCTAGAGCTCCCCAGGACCCGTCTAAAATAACCCAGACCCTTCTAGAGGTCCCCAGGGCCCCTCTAGTGGTCCCCAGACCCTTCTAGAGCCCCCAAGGACCATTCTAAAAGCCCCCAGACCCATCAAGAGCTCCCCAGAACCCTTCTAAAATCCCCCAGACCCTTCTAGAGGCCCCTAGGGCCCCTCTAATGGTCCCCAGACCCTTCTAGAGCCCCCAAGGGCCCTTCTAAAAGCCCCCAGACCATTCTAGAGCTCCCCAGGACCCTTCTAAAATCCCTCAGACCCTTCTAGAGCCCCCCAGGACCCATCTAAAATCCCCCAGACCCTTCTAGAGCCCCCCAGGACCCTTCTAAAAGTCCCCAGACCCTTATAGACCCTCCCCGGATCCTTCTAAAAGCACCCAGACCCTTCTAGAGCCTCCCAGGACCCTTCTAAAATCCCTCAGACCATTCTAGAGCCCCACAGGACCCTTATAAAAGCCCCCAGAGACTTCTAGATGCCCCCAGGACCATTCTAAAAGCCCTCACACCCTTCTAGAGCCCACCAGGACCCTTCTAAAAGCCGCCAGACCCTTCTAGATCCCCCCAGGACCGTTCTAAAAGCTCCCAGACCCTTCTAGAGACCCGCAGGACCCATCTAAATGCCCCCAGACCCTTCTAGAGTTTCCCAGGACCCTTCTAAAAGCCCCCAGACCCTTCTAGAGCTCCCCAGGACCCTTCTAAAATACCCCAGACCCTTCTAGAGGCCTCCAGGTCCTCTCTAGTGGTCCCCAGACCCTTCTAGAGCCCCCAAGGACCATTCTAAAAGCCCCCAGACCCTTCTAGAGGCCCCTAGGGCCCCTCTAATGGTCCCCAGACCCTTCTAGAGCCCCAAGGACCCTTCTAAAAGCCCCCAGACCCTTCTAGAGACACGCAGGACCCTTCTAAATGCCCCCAGACCTTTCTAGAGGCCCCCAGGATCCTTCTAAAATCCCCCAGACCCTTCTAGAGCCCCCCAGGAAACTTCTAAATGCCCCCAGACCCTTCTAGAGCCCCCCAGGACCCTTCTAAAAGCCCCCAGACCCTTCTAGAGCTCCCCAGGACCCGTCTAAAATACCCAAGACCCTTCTAGAGGTCCCCAGGGCCCCTCTAGTGGTCCCCAGACCCTTCTAGAGCCCCCAAGGACCATTCTAAAAGCCCCCAGACCCTTCAAGAGCTCCCCAGAACCCTTCTAAAATCCCCCAGACCATTCTAGAGGCCCCTAGGGCCCCTCTAATGGTCCCCAGACCCTTCTAGAGCCCCCAAGGACCCTTCTAAAAGCCCCCAGACCCTTCTAGAGACCCGCAGGACCCTTCTAAAAGACCCCAGACCCTTCTAGACCCTCCCTGGATCCTTCTAAAAGCACCCATACCCTTCTAAAGCCTCCCAGGACCCTTATAAAATCACTCAGACCATTCTAGAGCCCCCCAGGACCCTTCTAAAAGCTCCCAGACCCTTCTAGAGACCCGCAGGACCCATCTAAATGCACCCAGACCCTTCTAGAGTCTCCCAGGACCCTTCTAAAAGCCCCCAGACCCTTCTAGAGCTCCCCAGGACCATTCTAAAATACCCCAGACTCTTCTAGAGGCCTCCAGGGACCCTCTAGTGGTCCCCAGACCCTTCTAGAGCCCCCAAGGACCATTCTAAAAGCCCCCAGACCCTTCTAGAGGCCCCTAGGGCCCCTCTAATGGTCCCCAGACCCTTCTAGAGCCCCAAGGGCCCTTCTAAAAGCCCCCAGACCCTTCTAGAGACCCGCAGGACCCTTCTAAATGCCCCCAGACCTTTCTAGAGGCCCCCAGGATCCTTCTAAAATCCCCCAGACCCTTCTAGAGCCCCCCCAGGACACTTCTAAATGCCCCCAGACCCTTCTAGAGCCCCCCAGGACCATTCTAAAAGCCCTCAGACCCTTCTAGAGCCTCCCAGGACCCTTCTGAAAGCCCCCACACCCTTCTAGAGCCCCCAAGGACCCTTCTAAAAGCCCCCAGACCATTCTAGAGCCCATCAGGACTCTTCTAAAAGCCCCCAGACCCTTCTAGAGAAGTCCAGGGCCCTTCTAAATGCACCCAGACCCTTCTAGAGCTCCCCAGGACCCTTCTAAAATCACTCAGACCCTTCTAGAGCCCCCCAGGATCCTTCTAAAATCCTCCAGACCCTTCTAGAACCCCCCAGGACCATTCTAAAACCACCCAGACCGTTCTAGACCCTCCCCGGATCCTTCTAAAAGCACACAGACCCTTCTAGAACCTCCCAGGACCCTTCTAAAATCCATCAGACCATTCTAGAGCCTCCCAGGACCCTTCTAAAAGCCCCCAGATCCTTCTAGAGACCCGCAGGACCCTTCTAAAAGCCTCCAGACCCTTCTAGAGCAACCCAGGACCCTTCTAAAAGCCCCCAGACCCTTCTAGAAATTCCACGTATCCTTCTAAAAGCCCCCAGACCCATCTAGATCCCCCCAGGACCCTTCTAAATGCACCCAGACCCATCTAGAGCCCCCCAGGACCCTTCTAAAAGCCTCTAGTCCCTTCTAGATGCCACCAGGACCGTTCTGAATGCCCCCAGACCCTTCTAGAGCGCTCCAGGACCCTTCTAAAAGCCTCCAGACCCTTCTACATGCCCCCAAGACCCTTCTGAAAGCCCCCAGACCCTTCTAGAGCTCCCCAAGACCCTTCCAAATACACCAGACACTTCTAGCGACCCCCAGGATCATTCTGAAAGCCCCAGACCATTCTAGAGCTCCCCAGGACTCTTCTAAAAGGCCCCAGAGCCTTCTAGAGCCCCCCAGGAATCGTCTAAAAGACCCCAGACCCTTCTAGAGCTCCACAGGACCCTTCTAAAAGCCCCAGACCCTTCTAGACCCTAACCGGATCCTTCTAAAAGCACCCAGACCCAACTAGAGCCTCCCCGGACCCTTCTACAACTCCTCAGACACTTCTAGAGGCCCCCAGGACCCTTCTAAAAGCACCCAGAGATTTCTAGATGCACCCAGGACCATTCTAAAAGCTCTCACACCCTTCTAGAGCCCCCCAGGACCCTTCTAAAAGCCGCCACACCCTTCTAGAGCCCCCCAGGACCCTTCTAAATGCCGCCACACCCTTCTAGAGCCGCCCAGGTCCCTTCTAAAAGCTTCCAGACCCTTCTAGAGGCCCCCAGGACCCTTCTGAATGCCCCCAGACCCTTCTAGAGCCCCCCAGGACCCTTCTAAAAGACTCCAGACCCTTCTACAGCCCACCAGGACCCTTCTGAAAGCCCCCAGACCCTTCCAGAGCTACCCAGGACCCTTCTAAAATCCCCCAGAGGCTTCTAGAGCCCCTTAGGACCCTTCTAAAAGCACCCAGACCCTTCTAGAGCCCCCTAGGCCCCTTCTAAAAGCACCCTGACCCTTCTAGAGCCCCACAGGACCCTTCTAAAAGCCCCCAGACCCTTCTAGACCCTCCCTGGATCATTCTAAAAGCACCCAGAACCTTCTAGAGCCTCCCAGGACCCTTCTAAAATCCCTCAGACAATTCTAGAGGCCCCCAGGACCCTTCTAAAAGCCCCCAGAGCCTTCTAGATGCCCCCAGGAACTTTCTAAAAGCCCTCACACCCTTCTAGAGCCCACCAGGACTATCCTAAAACCCCCCCGACCCTTCTAGAGCCCCCCAGGACACTTCTAAAAGCACCCAGACCATTCTAGAGACCCGCAGGACCCATCTAAAAGCCCCCAGACCCTTCTAGAGCCCCCCAGGACCCTTCTAAAAGACTCCAGACCCTTCTACAGCCCCCCAGGACCCTTCTGAAAGCCCCCAGACCCTTCTAGAGCTACCCAGAACCCTTCTAAAATACCCCAGACCCTTCTAGAGCTCTCCAGGACCCTTCTAATATCCCCCAGACCCTTCTAGATGCCCCCAAGGCTCCTCTAATGATACTCAGACCCTTCTAGAGCCCCCAAGGACCCTTCTAACAGGACCCAGACCCTTCCAGAGACCCGCAGGACAATTCTAAAAGCCCCCAGACCCTTCTACAGCCTCCCGGGACCCTTCTAAAAGACCCCAGACCCTTCTAGAGCTCCCCAGGACCCTTCTAAAAGCACCCAGACCCTTCTAGAGCCCCCCAGGACCCTATAAAAGCCCCCAGACCCTTCTTGAGGCACCCAGGACCCTTCCAAAATACCCCAGACCCTTCTAGAGCCACCCAAAGACCCTTCTCAAAGAACCCAGACCCTTCGAGAGCCCGCCAGGACACTTCTATAAGCCCCCAGACCCTTCTAGAGGACCCCAAGGCCCCTCTTAAGGACCCCCGTCTCTCCTAGAAGGGTCTCGGGGCTTTTAGAAGGGCCCTGGGGGGCTCTAGAATGGTCTGGGGGCTTTTAGAAGGGTCCTGGGGTTCTCTAGAAGGGTCTGGGGGCTTTTGAAAGTATCCTGGTGGCCTCTAGAATGGTGTGGGATATATCAGAGGGGTCCGGGTATGATCTAGAAGGGTCTGGGGGCTTTTAGAAGGGTCCTGGAAGGCTCTAGAAGGGTCTGGGGACATTTAGAAGGGTCCGGGGGGCATCTAGAAGGGTCTGGAGGCTTTTAGAAGGGTCCTGCGAGGCTCTAGAAGGGTCCGGGGGCTTTTAGAGGGGTCCTGCGAGGCTCTAGAAGGGTCTGGGGGCTTTTAGAATGATCCGGGGAGGGTCTAGAAGGGTCTGGGGGCCTTTAGAAGGGTCCTGGGGTTCTCTAGAAGGGTCTGAGGGCTTTTAGAATGATCCGGGGAGGGTCTAGAAGAGTCTGGGGGCCTTTAGAATGGTCCTGGGGCTCTCTAGAAGGGTCTGGGTGCTTTTAGAAGGGTCCTGGGAGGTTCTAGAAGGGTTTGGAGGGTTTTAGAATGGTCCTGGGTGGCTCTAGAAGGTTCTGGTTGCTTTTCGAAGGGTCCTGGCTTATCTAGAAGAGTCTGGGGGCATTTAGAAGGGGCCTGGGGGGGTCTAGAAGGGTCTTGGGGCTTTTAGAAGGGTCCTGGGGTGCTCTAGAAGGGTCTGGGGGCTTTTAGAAGGGTCCTGGGGTGCTCTAGAATGGACGGGGTGCCTTAAGAGGGCCCTGGGGACCTCTAGATTGGTCTGGGGGCTTTTAGAAGTGTCCTGGGGGGCTCTAGAAGGGTCTGGGGTTTTTTAGAAGGATCCGGGGAGGGTCTAGAAGGGTCTGGGGGCTTTTAGAAGGGTCCTGGGGGCCTCTAGAAGGGTCTGGGGGCATTTAGATGGGTCATAGGGGGCTCTAGAAGGGTCAGGGGGCTTTTAGAAGTGTCCTGGAGGGCTCTAGAAGTTTCTGGGGGCTTTTAGAATGATTCGGGGACGGTCTAGAAGGGTCTGGGTGCTTTTTGAAGGATCCTAGGGGGCTCTAGAAGGGTCTGAGGGCGTTTAGAAGGATCCGGGGAGTGTCTAGAAGGGTCTGGGGGCTTTTAGAAGGGTCCTGGGGGTCTCTAGAAGGGTCTGGTGGCTTTTAGAAGGGTCCTGGGAGGCTCTAGAAGGGTCTGGGTGCTTTTATAAGGGACCGGGGAGCCTCTAGAAGGGTCTGGGTGCTTTTAGAAAGGTCCTGGGGGTCTCTAGAAGGGTCTAGAGGCTTTTAGACGAGTCCTGGGGGCCTCTAGAAGGGTCTGGGTGCTTTTAGAAGGGTCCTGGGTGGATCTAGATTGGTCTGGGGGCTTGTAGAAGGGTCCTGGGGGGCTCTAGAAGGGTCTGTGGGCTTGTAGAATGGTCCTGGGGGGGCTCTAGAAGGGTGTGGTGGCTTTTAGAAGAGTCCTGGGGGCCTCTAGAAGGGTCTGGGGGCTTTTAGAAGGGTCCTTGGGGGCTGTAGAATGGTCTGGGTGCTTGTAGAAAGGACCTGGTAGGCTCTAGAAGGGTCTGGGGGCTTTTAGAAGGGTCCTGGGGTGCTCTAGAATGGTCTGGGTGCTTTTAGAAGGGTCCTGGGAGGCTCTAGAAGGGTCTGGGTGCTTTTAGAAGGGTCCTGGGTGGCTCTAGAATGGTCTGGGGGCTTTTAGAAGGGTCCTGGGATGATCTAGAAGAGTCTGGGGGCTTTTAGAAGGATCCTGGGAGGCTCTAGAAGGGTCTGGGGGCTTTTAGAATGGTACTGGGATGCTCTAGAAGGGTCTTGGTGCTTTTAGAAATGTCCTGGAGGGCTCTAGAAGGTTCTGGGTGCTTTCAGAAAGGTCCAGGGGGCCTCTAGAAGGGTCTGGTTGCTTTTAGAAGGGTCCGCGGGGGCTCTAGAATGGTCTGGGGACTTTTAGAAGGGTCCTGGGGTGCTTTAGAAGGGTCCTGAGGTGCTCTATAAGGGACGGGGTGCCTTAAGAGGAGGCCTGGGGGGCTCTAGAAGTGTCTGGGGGCTTTTAGAAGGGTCCTGGGGTGCTCTAGAAGGGTCTGGGGTCTTTTAGAAGGATCCGGGGAGTGTCTATAAGTGTCTACGGCCTTTCAGAAGTGTCCTGGGGGGCTCTAGAAGGGTCTGGGTCTTTTAGAAGGGTCCTGGGGGGGTCTAGAAGGGTCTGGGGGCTTTTAGAATGGTCCTGGGAGGATCTAGAATGGTCTGGGTGCTTTTAGAAGGGTTCTGGGTGCCTCTTGAAGGGTCTGGGGGCATTTAGAAGGGTCCTGGGGGGGCTCTAGAAGGGTCTAGGGGCTCTTAGAAGGGTACTGGGGGGCTCTAGAAGGGTCTGGTGGCTTTTAGAATGATCCTGGGGGGCTCTAGAAGGGTCTGGGGTCTTTTCGAAGGATCCGGGGAGGGTCTAGAAAGGTCTGGGGGCTTTTAGAAGTGTCCTAGGGGACTCTAGAAGGGTCTGGGGGCTTTTTGATGGGTCCTAGGGGGCTCTAGAAGGGTCTGGGGGCTTTTGGAATGATCCTGGGGGGCTCTAGAAGGGTCTGGGGGCTTTTAGAATGATCCTGGGGGTCTCTAGAAGGGTCTGGGGGCTTTTAGAATGATCCGGGGACGGTCTACAAAGGTCTGGGTGCTTTTTGAAGGATCCTAGGTGGCTCTAGAAGGGTCTGGGGGCTTTTAGAAGGGTCCTGGGGTTCTCTAGAAGGGTCTGGTTGCATTTAGAAGGGTACTGGGAGGCTCTAGAAGGGTCGGGGTGCTTTTATAAGGGTCCGGGGAGCCTCTAGAAGGGTCTGGGTGCTTTTAGAAGGGTCCTGGGTGGCTCTAGAAGGATCTGGGGGCTTGTAGAAGGGTCCTGGGGGGCTCTAGAAGGGTCTGGGGGCTTTTAGAAGGGTCCTGGGGGCATCTAGAATGCTCTGGGAGCTTTTAGAAGGGTTCTGGGGGGCTCTAGAAGGGTCTGGGGGCTTTTAGAAGTGTCCTGGGTGCCGCTAGAAGGGTCTGGGGGCTTTTAGAAGGGTCCTGGGGGGCTCAAGAAGGGTCTGGGGGCTTTTAGAAGGGTCCTGGGTTGCTCTAGAAGGGTCTGGGGGCTTTTAGAAGGGTCCTGGGGGGCTCTAGAAGGGTCTGGGGGCTTTTAGAAGGGTCCTGGAGGTCTCTAGAAGGGTCTGGGGGCTTTTAGAAGCGTCCTGGGTGGCTCTAGAAGGGTCTGGGGGCTTTTAGAAGGGTCCTGGGGGTCTCTAGAAGGGTCTGGTAGCTTTTAGAAGGGTACTGGGAGGCTCTAGAAGGGTCTGGGGGCTTTTAGAACTGTAGTGGGATGCTCTAGAAGGGTCTGGGGGCTTTTAGAACTGTCCTGTTATGCTCTAGAAGGTTCTGGGGGCTTTCAGAAGGGTCCAGGGATCCTCTAGAAGGGTCTGGAGGCTTTTAGAAGGGTCCGGGGGGGCTCTAGAAAGGTCTGGGGGCTTTTAGAAGGGTCCTGGGGTGCTCTAGAAGGGTCTGGGGACTTTAAGAAGGGTCCTAGGGTGTCCTAGAAGGGACGGGGTGCCTTAAGAGGGGCCCTGGGGGGCTCTAGAAGGGTCTGGGGGCTTTTAGAAGGGTCCTGGAGTGCTCTAGAAGGGTCTGGGGGCTTTTAGAAAGATCCGGGGAGTGTCTAGATGTGTCTGCGGCCTTTCAGAAGGGTCCTGGGGGGCTCTAGAAGGGTCTGGGGGCTTTTAGAAGGGTCCTGGGGGGGTCTAGAAGGGTCTGGGGGCTTTTAGAATGGTCCTGGGAGGCTCTAGAAGGGTCTGGGTGCTTTTAGAAGGGTCCTGGGGCCCTCTAGAAGGGTCTGAGTGCTTTTAGAAGGGTCATGGGGGTCTCTAGAAGGGTCTGGGGGCTTTTAGAATGATCCGGGGAGGGTCTAGAAGGTTCTGGTGGCTTTTAGAAGGGTCCTGGGGGGCTCTAGAGGGGTCTGGGGGACTTTTAGAAGGGTCCCGGGCTTCTCTAGAAGGGTCTGGGGGCATTTAGAAGTATCCTGGGGGCCTCTAGAATGGTCTGGGATCTATTAGAGTGGTCCGGGGGGGCTCTAGAAGGGTCTGGGGGTTTTTAGAAGGCTCCTGGGAGGCTCTAGAATGGTCTGGGGGCTTTTAGAATGTTCCTGGGGTTCTCTAGAAGGGTCTGGGGACTTATAGAAGGGTCCTGGGGGCCTCTAGAAGGGTCTGAGAACTATTAGAGTGGTTCGGGGGGGCTCTAGAAGGGTCTGGGGTCTTTTCGAAGGACCCGGGGAGGGTCTAGAAGGGTCTGGGGGCTTTTAGAAGTGTCCTAGGGGCCTCTAGAAGGGTCTGGGGGCTTTTAGATGGGTCCTAGGGGGCTCTAGAAGGGTCTGGGGGCTTTTGGAATGATCCTGGGGGGCTCTAGAAGGGTCTGGGGGCTTTTAGAAGGCTCCTGGGAGGCTCTAGAATGGTCTGGGGGCTTTTAGAATGTTCCTGGGGTTCTCTAGAAGGGTCTGGGGACTTATAGAAGGGTCCTGGGGGCCTCTAGAAGGGTCTGAGAACTATTAGAGTGGTTCGGGGGGGCTCTAGAAGGGTCTGGGGTCTTTTCGAAGGACCCGGGGAGGGTCTAGAAGGGTCTGGGGGCTTTTAGAAGTGTCCTAGGGGCCTCTAGAAGGGTCTGGGGGCTTTTAGATGGGTCCTAGGGGGCTCTAGAAGGGTCTGGGGGCTTTTGGAATGATCCTGGGGGGCTCTAGAAGGGTCTGGGGGCTTTTAGAAGGCTCCTGGGAGGCTCTAGAATGGTCTGGGGGCTTTTAGAATGTTCCTGGGGTTCTCTAGAAGGGTCTGGGGACTTATAGAAGGGTCCTGGGGGCCTCTAGAAGGGTCTGAGAACTATTAGAGTGGTTCGGGGGGGCTCTAGAAGGGTCTGGAGGCTTTTAGAAGGGTCTTGGGGGGCTCTAGAAGGGTCTGGGGGCTTTTAGAATAATCCGGGGAGGGTCTAGAAGGGTCTGGGTTCTTTTAGAATAGTCTTGGGAGGTTTTAGAAGGGTCTGGGTTCTTTTAGAATGATCAGGGGAGGGTCTAGAAGGGTCTGGGCGCTTTTAGACGGGTCCTGGGGGGATCTACAAGGGTCTGGAGGCTTTTAGAGGGGTTCTGGGGGGCCCTAGAAAGGTCTGGGTTCATTTAGAAGGACCCGGGGAGGGTCTAGAAAGGTCGGGGGGCTATTAGAAGGGTCCTGGGAGGCTCTAGAAGAATCTGGGGGCTTTTAGAACGATCCGGGGAGGGTCTAGAATGGTCTGGGGGCCTTTAGAAGGGTCCTGGGGGGCTCTAGAAGGGTCTGGGGGCTTTTAGAAGGTTACTGGGGGCCTCTAGAAGGGTCTGGGGGCTTTAAGAATGATCCTGGGGGGCTCTAGAAGGGTCTGGGGTCTTTTCGAAGGATCCGGGGAGGGTCTAGAAGGGTCTGGGGTCTTTTAGAAGGGTCCTAGGGGCCTCTAGAAGGGTCTGGGGGCTTTTAGATGGGTCCTAGGGGGCTCTAGAAGGGTCTGGGGGCATTTAGAGGGGTCCTGCGAGGCTCTAGAAGGGTGTGGTGGCTTTTAGAAGGGTCCTGGGGGCCTCTAGAAGGGTCTGGGGGCTTTTAGAAGGGTCCTTGGGGGCTCTAGAAGGGTCTGGGTGCTTGTAGAAAGGTCCTGGTAGGCTCTAGAAGGGTCTGGGGGCTTTTAGAAGGGTCCTGGGGTGCTCTAGAATGGTCTGGGTGCTTTTAGAAGGGTCCTGGGAGGCTCTAGAAGGGTCTGGGTGCTTTTAGAAGGGTCCTGGGTGGCTCTAGAATGGTCTGGGGGCTTTTAGAAGGGTCCTGGAATGATCTAGAAGAGTCTGGGGGCTTTTAGAAGGATCCTGGGAGGCTCTAGAAGGGTCTTGGTGCTTTTAGAAGGGTCCTGGAGGGCTCTAGAAGGTTCTGGGTGCTTTCAGAAAGGTCCAGGGGGCCTCTAGAAGGGTCTGGTTGCTTTTAGAAGGGTCCGCGGGGGCTCTAGAATGGTCTGGGGACTTTTAGAAGGGTCCTGGGATGCTTTAGAAGGGTCCTGAGGTGCTCTAGAAGGGACGGGGTGCCTTAAGAGGAGGCCTGGGGGGCTCTAGAAGTGTCTGGGGGCTTTTAGAAGGGTCCTGGGGGGCTCTAGAAGGGTCTGGGTCTTTTAGAAGGGTCCTGGGGGGGTCTAGAAGGGTCTGGGGGCTTTTAGAACGGTCCTGGGAGGATCTAGAATGGTCTGGGTGCTTTTAGAAGGGTTCTGGGTGCCTCTTGAAGGGTCTGGGGGCATTTAGAAGGGTCCTGGGGGGCTCTAGAAGGGTCTAGGGGCTTTTAGAAGGGTACTGGGGGGCTCTAGAAGGGTCTGGGGGCTTTTAGAATGATCCTGGGGGGCTCTAGAAGGGTCTGGGGTCTTTTCGAAGGATCCGGGGAGGGTCTAGAAGGGTCTGGGGGCTTTTAGAAGTGTCCTAGGGGACTCTAGAAGGGTCTGGGGGCTTTTAGATGGGTCCGAGGGGGCTCTAGAAGGGTCTGGGGGCTTTTGGAATGATCCTGGGGGGCTCTAGAAGGGTCTGGGGGCTTTTAGAATGATCCTGGGGGTCTCTAGAAGGGTCTGGGGGCTTTTAGAATGATCCGGGGACGGTCTAGAAAGGTCTGGGTGCTTTTTGAAGGATCCTAGGTGGCTCTAGAAGGGTCTGGGGGCTTTTAGAAGGATCCGGGGAGGGTCTAGAAGGGTCTGGTGGCTTTTAGAAGGGTCCTGGGGTTGATCTAGAAGGTCGGGGTGCTTTTATAAGGGTCCGGGGAGCCTCTAGAAGGGTCTGGGTGCTTTTAGAAGGGTCCTGGGTGGCTCTAGAAGGATCTGGGGGCTTGTAGAAGGTTCCTGGGGGCTCAAGAAGGGTCTGGGGGCTTTTAGAAGTATCCTGGGGGCCTCTAGAATGGTCTGGGATCTATTAGAGTGGTCCGGGGGGGCTCTAGAAGGGTCTGGGGGTTTTTAGAAGGCTCCTGGGAGGCTCTAGAATGGTCTGGGGGCTTTTAGAATATTCCTGGGGTTCTCTAGAAGGGTCTGGGGACTTATAGAAGGGTCCTGGGGGCCTCTAGAAGGGTCTGAGAACTATTAGAGTGGTTCGGGGGGGCTCTAGAAGGGTCTGGAGGCTTTTAGAAGGGTCTTGGGGGGCTCTAGAAGGGTCTGGGGGCTTTTAGAATAATCCGGGGAGGGTCTAGATGGGTCTGGGTTCTTTTAGAATAGTCTTGGGAGGTTTTAGAAGGGTCTGGGGTCTTTTAGAATGATCAGGGGAGGGTCTAGAAGGGTCTGGGCGCTTTTAGACGGGTCCTGGGGGGCTCTACAAGGGTCTGGAGGCTTTTAGAGGGGTTCTGGGGGGCCCTAGAAAGGTCTGGGTTCATTTAGAAGGATCCGGGGAGGGTCTAGAAAGGTCGGGGGGCTATTAGAAGGGTCCTGGGAGGCTCTAGAAGAATCTGGGGGCTTTTAGAACGATCCGGGGAGGGTCTAGAAGGGTCTGGGGGCCTTTAGAAGGGTCCTGAGGCGCTCTAGAATGGTCTGGGGGCTTTTAGAAGGTTCCTGGGGGCTTCTAGAAGGGTCTGGGGGCTTTTAGAATGATCCTGGGGGGCTCTAGAAGGGTCTGGGGTCTTTTCGAAGGATCCGGGGAGGGTCTAGAAGGGTCTGGGGTCTTTTAGAAGGGTCCTAGGGGCCTCTAGAAGGGTCTGGGGGCTTTTAGATGGGTCCTAGGGGGCTCTAGAAGGGTCTGGGGGCATTTAGAGGGGTCCTGCGAGGCTCTAGAAGGGTCTGGGGGCCTTTAGAATGGTCCTGGGGCTCTCTAGAAGGGTATGGGTGCTTTTAGAATGGTCCTGGGGGGCTCTAGAAGGGTCTGGTGGCTTTTAGAAGGGTCCTGGGTGGATCTAGAAGGTTCTGGAGGCTTTCAGAAGGGTCATGGGGGTCTCTAGAATGGTCTGGGGGCTTTTAGAAGGGTCCTGGGGGTCTCTAGAAGGGTCTGGGGGCTTTTAGAAGGGTCCTGGAGGTCTCTAGAAGGGTCTGGGGGCTTTTAGAAGCGTCCTGGGTGGCTCTAGAAGGGTCTGGGGGCTTTTAGAAGGGTCCTGGGGGTCTCTAGAAGGGTCTGGTAGCTTTTAGAATGGTCCTGGGAGGCTCTAGAAGGGTCTGGGGGCTTTAAGAACTGTAGTGGGATGCTCTAGAAGGGTCTGGGGGCTTTTAGAACTGTCCTGTTATGCTCTAGAAGGTTCTGGGGGCTTTCAGAAGGGTCCAGGGATCCTCTAGAAGGGTCTGGAGGCTTTTAGAAGGGTCCGGGGGGGCTCTAGAAGGGTCTGGGGGCTTTTAGAAGGGTCCTGGGGTGCTCTAGAAGGGTCTGGGGACTTTAAGAAGGGTCCTAGGGTGTCCTAGAAGGGACGGGGTGCCTTAAGAGGGGCCCTGGGGGGCTCTAGAAGGGTCTGGGGGCTTTTAGAAGGGTCCTGGAGTGCTCTAGAAGGGTCTGGGGGCTTTTAGAAAGATCCGGGGAGTGTCTAGATGTGTCTGCGGCCTTTCAGAAGGGTCCTGGGGGGCTCTAGAAGGGTCTGGGGGCTTTTAGAAGGGTCCTGGGGGGGTCTAGAAGGGTCTGGGGGCTTTTAGAATGGTCCTGGGAGGCTCTAGAAGGGTCTGGGTGCTTTTAGAAGGGTCCTGGGGCCCTCTAGAAGGGTCTGAGTGCTTTTAGAAGGGTCATGGGGGTCTCTAGAAGGGTCTGGGGGCTTTTAGAATGATCCGGGGAGGGTCTAGAAGGTTCTGGGGGCTTTTAGAAGGGTCCTGGGGGGCTCTAGAGGGGTCTGGGGACTTTTAGAAGGGTCCCGGGCTTCTCTAGAAGGGTCTGGGGGCATTTAGAAGTATCCTGGGGGCCTCTAGAATGGTCTGGGATCTATTAGAGTGGTCCGGGGGGGCTCTAGAAGGGTCTGGGGGTTTTTAGAAGGCTCCTGGGAGGCTCTAGAATGGTCTGGGGGCTTTTAGAATGTTCCTGGGGTTCTCTAGAAGGGTCTGGGGACTTATAGAAGGGTCCTGGGGGCCTCTAGAAGGGTCTGAGAACTATTAGAGTGGTTCGGGGGGGCTCTAGAAGGGTCTGGGGTCTTTTCGAAGGACCCGGGGAGGGTCTAGAAGGGTCTGGGGGCTTTTAGAAGTGTCCTAGGGGCCTCTAGAAGGGTCTGGGGGCTTTTAGATGGGTCCTAGGGGGCTCTAGAAGGGTCTGGGGGCTTTTGGAATGATCCTGGGGGGCTCTAGAAGGGTCTGGGGGCTTTTAGAAGGCTCCTGGGAGGCTCTAGAATGGTCTGGGGGCTTTTAGAATGTTCCTGGGGTTCTCTAGAAGGGTCTGGGTGCTTTTAGAAGGGTCCTGGGGGCCTCTAGAAGGGTCTGAGAACTATTAGAGTGGTTCGGGGGGGCTCTAGAAGGGTCTGGAGGCTTTTAGAAGGGTCTTGGGGGGCTCTAGAAGGGTCTGGGGGCTTTTAGAATAATCCGGGGAGGGTCTAGAAGGGTCTGGGTTCTTTTAGAATAGTCTTGGGAGGTTTTAGAAGGGTCTGGGTTCTTTTAGAATGATCAGGGGAGGGTCTAGAAGGGTCTGGGCGGTTTTAGACGGGTCCTGGGGGGATCTACAAGGGTCTGGAGGCTTTTAGAGGGGTTCTGGGGGGCCCTAGAAAGGTCTGGGTTCATTTAGAAGGACCCGGGGAGGGTCTAGAAAGGTCGGGGGGCTATTAGAAGGGTCCTGGGAGGCTCTAGAAGAATCTGGGGGCTTTTAGAACGATCCGGGGAGGGTCTAGAATGGTCTGGGGGCCTTTAGAAGGGTCCTGGGGGGCTCTAGAATGGTCTGGGGGCTTTTAGAAGGTTCCTGGGGGCCTCTAGAAGGGTCTGGGGGCTTTTAGAATGATCCTGGGGGGCTCTAGAAGGGTCTGGGGTCTTTTCGAAGGATCCGGGGAGGGTCTAGAAGGGTCTGGGGTCTTTTAGAAGGGTCCTAGGGGCCTCTAGAAGGGTCTGGGGGCTTTTAGATGGGTCCTAGGGGGCTCTAGAAGGGTCTGGGGGCATTTAGAGGGGTCCTGCGAGGCTCTAGAAGGGTCTGGGGGCTTTTAGAATGATCCGGGGAGGGTCTAGAAGGGTCTGGGTGCATTTAGAAGGGTCCTGGGGGTCTCTAGAAGGGTCTGAGGGCTTTTAGAATGATCCGGGGAGGGTCTAGAAGAGTCTGGGGGCCTTTAGAATGGTCCTGGGGCTCTCTAGAAGGGTCTGGGTGCTTTTAGAAGGGTCCTGGGGGTCTCTAGAAGGGTCTGGTGGCTTTTAGAAGGGTCCTGGGAGGCTCTAGAAGGGTCTGGGTGCTTTTATAAGGGACCGGGGAGCCTCTAGAAGGGTCTGGGTGCTTTTAGAAAGGTCCTGGGGGGCTCTAGAAGGGTCTAGAGGCTTTTAGACGAGTCCTGGGGGCCTCTAGAAGGGTCTGGGGGCTTTTAGAAAGGTCCTGGGTGGATCTAGATTGGTCTGGGGGCTTGTAGAAGGATCCTGGGGGGCTCTAGAAGGGTCTGGGGGCTTGTAGAATGGTCCTGGGGGGGCTCTAGAAGGGTGTGGTGGCTTTTAGAAGGGTCCTGGGGGCCTCTAGAAGGGTCTGGGGGCTTTTAGAAGGGTCCTTGGGGGCTCTAGAAGGGTCTGGGTGCTTGTAGAAAGGTCCTGGTAGGCTCTAGAAGGGTCTGGGGGCTTTTAGAAGGGTCCTGGGGTGCTCTAGAATGGTCTGGGTGCTTTTAGAAGGGTCCTGGGAGGCTCTAGAAGGGTCTGGGTGCTTTTAGAAGGGTCCTGGGGGCCTCTAGAAGGGTCTGAGAACTATTAGAGTGGTTCGGGGGGGCTCTAGAAGGGTCTGGAGGCTTTTAGAAGGGTCTTGGGGGGCTCTAGAAGGGTCTGGGGGCTTTTAGAATAATCCGGGGAGGGTCTAGAAGGGTCTGGGTTCTTTTAGAATAGTCTTGGGAGGTTTTAGAAGGGTCTGGGTTCTTTTAGAATGATCAGGGGAGGGTCTAGAAGGGTCTGGGCGCTTTTAGACGGGTCCTGGGGGGATCTACAAGGGTCTGGAGGCTTTTAGAGGGGTTCTGGGGGGCCCTAGAAAGGTCTGGGTTCATTTAGAAGGACCCGGGGAGGGTCTAGAAAGGTCGGGGGGCTATTAGAAGGGTCCTGGGAGGCTCTAGAAGAATCTGGGGGCTTTTAGAACGATCCGGGGAGGGTCTAGAATGGCCTGGGGGCCTTTAGAAGGGTCCTGGGGGGCTCTAGAATGGTCTGGGGGCTTTTAGAAGGTTCCTGGGGGCCTCTAGAAGGGTCTGGGGGCTTTTAGAATGATCCTGGGGGGCTCTAGAAGGGTCTGGGGTCTTTT
This sequence comes from Clamator glandarius, assembly GCA_033459285.1. Taxonomy (NCBI): domain Eukaryota; kingdom Metazoa; phylum Chordata; class Aves; order Cuculiformes; family Cuculidae; genus Clamator; species Clamator glandarius. Next base: position 64,194 of record JAUNZM010002065.1, on the reverse strand, counting down.
CGAAGGATCCGGGGAGGGTCTAGAAGGGTCTGGGGTCTTTTAGAAGGGTCCTAGGGGCCTCTAGAAGGGTCTGGGGGCTTTTAGATGGGTCCTAGGGGGCTCTAGAAGGGTCTGGGGGCATTTAGAGGGGTCCTGCGAGGCTCTAGAAGGGTCTGGGGGCTTTTAGAATGATCCGGGGAGGGTCTAGAAGGGTCTGGGTGCATTTAGAAGGGTCCTGGGGGTCTCTAGAAGGGTCTGAGGGCTTTTAGAATGATCCGGGGAGGGTCTAGAAGAGTCTGGGGGCCTTTAGAATGGTCCTGGGGCTCTCTAGAAGGGTCTGGGTGCTTTTAGAAGGGTCCTGGGAGGCTCTAGAAGGGTCTGGGTGCTTTTATAAGGGACCGGGGAGCCTCTAGAAGGGTCTGGGTGCTTTTAGAAAGGTCCTGGGGGGCTCTAGAAGGGTCTAGAGGCTTTTAGACGAGTCCTGGGGGCCTCTAGAAGGGTCTGGGGGCTTTTAGAAAGGTCCTGGGTGGATCTAGATTGGTCTGGGGGCTTGTAGAAGGATCCTGGGGGGCTCTAGAAGGGTCTGGGTGCTTGTAGAAAGGTCCTGGTAGGCTCTAGAAGGGTCTGGGGGCTTTTAGAAGGGTCCTGGGGTGCTCTAGAATGGTCTGGGTGCTTTTAGAAGGGTCCTGGGAGGCTCTAGAAGGGTCTGGGTGCTTTTAGAAGGGTCCTGGGTGGCTCTAGAATGGTCTGGGGGCTTTTAGAAGGGTCCTGGAATGATCTAGAAGAGTCTGGGGGCTTTTAGAAGGATCCTGGGAGGCTCTAGAAGGGTCTTGGTGCATTTAGAAGGGTCCTGGAGGGCTCTAGAAGGTTCTGGGTGCTTTCAGAAAGGTCCAGGGGGCCTCTAGAAGGGTCTGGTTGCTTTTAGAAGGGTCCGCGGGGGCTCTAGAATGGTCTGGGGACTTTTAGAAGGGTCCTGGGATGCTTTAGAAGGGTCCTGAGGTGCTCTAGAAGGGACGGGGTGCCTTAAGAGGAGGCCTGGGGGGCTCTAGAAGTGTCTGGGGGCTTTTAGAAGGGTCCTGGGGGGCTCTAGAAGGGTCTGGGTCTTTTAGAAGGGTCCTGGGGGGGTCTAGAAGGGTCTGGGGGCTTTTAGAACGGTCCTGAGAGGATCTAGAATGGTCTGGGTGCTTTTAGAAGGGTTCTGGGTGCCTCTTGAAGGGTCTGGGGGCATTTAGAAGGGTCCTGGGGGGCTCTAGAAGGGTCTAGGGGCTTTTAGAAGGGTACTGGGGGGCTCTAGAAGGGTCTGGGGGCTTTTAGAATGATCCTGGGGGGCTCTAGAAGGGTCTGGGGTCTTTTCGAAGGATCCGGGGAGGGTCTAGAAGGGTCTGGGGGCTTTTAGAAGTGTCCTAGGGGACTCTAGAAGGGTCTGGGGGCTTTTAGATTGATCCTGGGGGTCTCTAGAAGGGTCTGGGGGCTTTTAGAATGATCCGGGGACGGTCTAGAAAGGTCTGGGTGCTTTTTGAAGGATCCTAGGTGGCTCTAGAAGGGTCTGGGGGCTTTTAGAAGGATCCGGGGAGGGTCTAGAAGGGTCTGGGGGCTTTTAGAAGGGTCCTGGGGTTCTCTAGAAGGGTCGGGGTGCTTTTATAAGGGTCCGGGGAGCCTCTAGAAGGGTCTGGGTGCTTTTAGAAGGGTCCTGGGTGGCTCTAGAATTATCTGGGGGCTTGTAGAAGGGTCCTGGGGGGCTCTAGAAGGGTCTGGGGGCTTTTAGAAGGGTCCTGGGGGCATCTAGAAAGCTCTGGGAGCTTTTAGAAGGGTTCTGGGGGGCTCTAGAAGGGTCTGGGGGCTTGTAGAAGGGTCCTGGGTGCCGCTAGAAGGGTCTGGGGGCTTTTAGAAGGGTCCTGGGGGGCTCAAGAAGGGTCTGGGGGCTTTTAGAAGGGTCCTGGGGTGCTCTAGAAGGGTCTGGGGGCTTTTAGAAGGGTCCTGGGGGGCTCTAGAAGGGTCTGGGGGCTTTTAGAAGGGTCCTGGAGGTCTCTAGAAGGGTCTGGGGGCTTTTAGAAGCGTCCTGGGTGGCTCTAGAAGGGTCTGGGGGCTTTTAGAAGGGTCCTGGGGGTCTCTAGAAGGGTCTGGTAGCTTTTAGAATGGTCCTGGGAGGCTCTAGAAGGGTCTGGGGGCTTTTAGAACTGTCCTGTTATGCTCTAGAAGGGTCTGGGGGCTTTTAGAATGGTCCTGGGGGGCTCTAGATGGGTCTGGGGACTTTTAGAAGGGTCCCGGGCTTCTCTAGAAGGGTCTGGGGGCATTTAGAAGTATCCTGGGGGCCTCTAGAATGGTCTGGGATCTATTAGAGTGGTCCGGGGGGGCTCTAGAAGGGTCTGGGGGTTTTTAGAAGGCTCCTGGGAGGCTCTAGAATGGTCTGGGGGCTTTTAGAATATTCCTGGGGTTCTCTAGAAGGGTCTGGGGACTTATAGAAGGGTCCTGGGGGCCTCTAGAAGGGTCTGAGAACTATTAGAGTGGTTCGGGGGGGCTCTAGAAGGGTCTGGAGGCTTTTAGAAGGGTCTTGGGGGGCTCTAGAAGGGTCTGGGGGCTTTTAGAATAATCCGGGGAGGGTCTAGATGGGTCTGGGTTCTTTTAGAATAGTCTTGGGAGGTTTTAGAAGGGTCTGGGGTCTTTTAGAATGATCAGGGGAGGGTCTAGAAGGGTCTGGGCGCTTTTAGACGGGACCTGGGGGGCTCTACAAGGGTCTGGAGGCTTTTAGAGGGGTTCTGGGGGGCCCTAGAAAGGTCTGGGTTCATTTAGAAGGATCCGGGGAGGGTCTAGAAAGGTCGGGGGGCTATTAGAAGGGTCCTGGGAGGCTCTAGAAGAATCTAGGGGCTTTTAGAACGATCCGGGGAGGGTCTAGAAGGGTCTGGGGGCCTTTAGAAGGGTCCTGAGGCGCTCTAGAATGGTCTGGGGGCTTTTAGAAGGTTCCTGGGGGCTTCTAGAAGGGTCTGGGGGCTTTTAGAATGATCCTGGGGGGCTCTAGAAGGGTCTGGGGTCTTTTCGAAGGATCCGGGGAGGGTCTAGAAGGGTCTGGGGTCTTTTAGAAGGGTCCTAGGGGCCTCTAGAAGGGTCTGGGGGCTTTTAGATGGGTCCTAGGGGGCTCTAGAAGGGTCTGGGGGCATTTAGAGGGGTCCTGCGAGGCTCTAGAAGGGTCTGGGGGCTTTTAGAATGATCCAGGGAGGGTCTAGAAGGGTCTGGGGGCCTTTAGAAGGGTCCTGGGGGTCTCTAGAAGGGTCTGAGGGCTTTTAGAATGATCCGGGGAGGGTCTAGAAGAGTCTGGGGGCCTTTAGAATGGTCCTGGGGCTCTCCAGAAGGGTCTGGGTGCTTTTAGAATGGTCCTGGGGGTCTCTAGAAGGGTCTGGTGGCTTTTAGAAGGGTCCTGGGTGGATCTAGAAGGTTCTGGAGGCTTTCAGAAGGGTCATGGGGGTCTCTAGAATGGTCTGGGGGCTTTTAGAAGGGTCCTGGGGAGCTCTAGAAGGGTCTGGGTTCTTTTAGAATGGTCCTGGGATGCTCTAGAAGGTTCTTGGGGCTTTTAGAAGGGTCCTGGGGTGCTCTAGAAGGGTCTGGGGTCTTTTAGAAGGATCCGGGGAGTGTCTATAAGTGTCTACGGCCTTTCAGAAGGGTCCTGGGGGGCTCTAGAAGGGTCTGGGTCTTTTAGAATGGTCCTGGGGGGGTCTAGAAGGGTCTGGGGGCTTTTAGAATGGTCCTGGGAGGATCTAGAATGGTCTGGGTGCTTTTAGAAGGGTCCTGGGTGCCTCTTGAAGGGTCTGGGGGCATTTAGAAGGGTCCTGGGGAGCTCTAGAAGGGTCTAGGGGCTTTTAAAAGGGTACTGGGGGGCTCTAGAAGGGTCTGGGGACTTTTAGAATGATCCTGGGGGGCTCTAGAAGGGTCTGGGGTATTTTCGAAGGATCCGGGGAGGGTCTAGAAGGGTCTGGGGGCTTTTAGATGGGTCCTAGGGGGCTCTAGAAGGGTCTGGGGGCTTTTGGAATGATCCTGGGGGGCTCTAGAAGGGTCTGGGGGCTTTTAAAATGATCCTGGGGGTCTCTAGAAGGGTCTGGGGGCTTTTAGAATGATCCGTGGACGGTCTAGAAAGGTCTGGGTGCTTTTTGAAGGATCCTAGGTGGCTCTAGAAGGGTCTGGGGGCTTTTAGAAGGATCCGGGGAGGGTCTAGAAGGGTCTGGGGGCTTTTAGAAGGGTCCTGGGGTTCTCTAGAAGGGTCTGGTTGCATTTAGAAGGGTACTGGGAGGCTCTAGAAGGGTCGGGGTGCTTTTATAAGGGTCCGGGGAGCCTCTAGAAGGGTCTGGGTGCTTTTAGAAAGGTCCTGGGGGGCTCTAGAAGGGTCTAGAGGCTTTTAGACGGGTCCTGGGGGCCTCTAGAAGGGTCTGGGTGCTTTTAGAAGGGTCCTGGGTGGCTCTAGAAGGGTCTGGGTGCTTTTAGAAGGGTCCTGGGGGCATCTAGAAAGCTCTGGGAGCTTTTAGAAGGGTTCTGGGGGGCTCTAGAAGGGTCTGGGTGCTTTTAGAAGGGCCCTGGGGGCATCTAGAAAGCTCTGGGAGCTTTTAGAAGGGTCCTGGGTGCCGCTAGAAGGGTCTGGGGGCTTTTAGAAGGGTCCTGGGGGGCTCAAGAAGGGTCTGGGGGCTTTTAGAAGGGTCCTGGGGTGCTCTAGAAGGGTCTGGGGGCTTTTAGAATGGTCCTGGGGGGCTTTAGAAGGGTCTGGGGGCTTTTAGAAGGGTCCTGGAGGTCTCTAGAAGGGTCTGGGGGCTTTTAGAAGCGTCCTGGGTGGCTCTAGAAGGGTCTGGGGGCTTTTAGAAGGGTCCTGGGGGTCTCTAGAAGGGTCTGGTAGCTTTTAGAAGGGTACTGGGAGGCTCTAGAAGGGTCTGGGGGCTTTTAGAACTGTCCAAGGATGCTCTAGAAGGGTCTGGGGGCTTTTAGAACTGTCCTGTTATGCTCTAGAAGGTTCTGGGGGCTTTTAGAAAGATCCGGGGAGTGTCTAGATGTGTCTGCGGCCTTTCAGAAGGGTCCGGGGGGGCTCTAGAAGGGTCTGGGGGCTTTTAGAAGGGTCCTGGGGGGGTCTAGAAGGGTCTGGGGGCTTTTAGAAGGGTCCTGGGGGGGTCTAGAAGGGTCTGGGGGCTTTTAGAATGGTCCTGGGGCCCTCTAGAAGGGTCTGAGTGCTTTTAGAAGGGTCATGGGGGTCTCTAGAAGGGTCTGGGGGCTTTTAGAATGATCCGGGGAGGGTCTAGAAGGTTCTGGGGGCTTTTAGAAGGGTCCTGGGGGGCTCTAGAGGGGTCTGGGGACTTTTAGAAGGGTCCCGGGCTTCTCTAGAAGGGTCTGGGGGCATTTAGAAGTATCCTGGGGGCCTCTAGAATGGTCTGGGATCTATTAGAGTGGTCCTGGGGGGCTCTACAAGGGTCTGGAGGCTTTTAGAGGGGTTCTGGGGGGCCCTAGAAAGGTCTGGGTTCATTTAGAAGGATCCGGGGAGGGTCTAGAAAGGTCGGGGGGCTATTAGAAGGGTCCTGGGAGGCTCTAGAAGAATCTGGGGGCTTTTAGAACGATCCGGGGAGGGTCTAGAAGGGTCTGGGGGCCTTTAGAAGGGTCCTGGGGGGCTCTAGAAGGGTCTGGGGGCTTTTCGATGGGTCCTAGGGGGCTCTAGAATGGTCTGGAGGCTTTTAGAATGATCCTGGGGGGCTCTAGAAGGGTCTGGGGGCTTTTAGAATGATCCTGGGGGGCTCTAGAAAGGTCTGGGCGCTTTTTGAAGGATCCTAGGGGGCTCTAGAAGGGTCTGGGGGCTTTTAGAAGGATCCGATTAGGGTCTAGATGGGTCTGGGGGCTTTTAGAAGGGTCCTGGGGTTCTCTAGAAGGGTCTGGTTGCTTTTAGAAGGGTACTGGGTGGCTCTAGAAGGGTCGGGGTGCTTTTATAAGGGTCCGGGGAGCCTCTAGAAGGGTCTGGGTGATTTTAGAAAGGACCTGGGGGGCTCTAGAAGGGTCTAGAGGCATTTAGACGGGTCCTGGGGGCCTCTAGAAGGGTCTAGGGGCTTTTAGAAGGGTCTGGGTGGTTCTAGAAGGGTCTGGGGGCTTGTAGAAGGGTCCTGGGGGGCTCTAGAAGGGTCTGAGGGGTTTTAGAAGGGTCCCGGGGGCCTCTAGAAGGGTCTGGGAGCTTTTAGAATGGTCCTGGGGGGCTCTAGAAGGGTCTGGGGGCTTTTAGAATGGTCTTGGGGTGCTCTAGAAGGATCTGGGGGCTTTTAGATGGGTCCTGGGGTGCTCTAGAAGGGTCTGGGGGCTTTTAGAAGGGTCTTGGGGTGCTCTAGAAGGGTCTGGGGGCTTTTAGAAGGGTCCTGGGGGGCTCTAGAGGGGTCTGGGGGCTTTTAGAAGGGTCCTGGGGGGCTCTAGAAGGGTCTAGGGGCTTTTAGAAGGGTCCGGGGGAGATCTAGAAGGGTCTGGGGGCTTTTAGAAGGGTCCTGGGTTGCTCTAGAAGGTACGGGGGGGCTTAAGAGGGGCCCTGGGGCCTCTAAAAGGGTCTGGTGTCTTTTAGAAGGGTCCTGGGGGGCTGTATAAGGGTCTGGAGGATTTTAAATGGGTCCGGGGGGGCTCTAGAAGGGTCTGGGTGCTTTTAGAAGGGTCCTGGGTTGCTCTAGAAGAGTCTGGGGGCTTTTATAGGGTCCTGGGGGTCTGTAGAAGGGTCTGGGGTCTTTCAGAAGGGTCCTGGGGGACTCTAGAAGGGTCTGGGGGCTTTTAGAAGGGTCCTGGGATGCTCTAGAAGGGTCTGGGGGCTTTTAGAAGAATCCGGGGAGGGTCTAGATTAGTCTGGGGTCTTTTAGAAGGGTCCTTGGGTGCTCTAGAAGGGTCTGAGTTCTTTTAGAAAGGTCCTGGGGTGCTCTAGAAGGGTCTGGGGGCTTTTAGAAGGATCCGGGGAGGGTCTAGAATGGTCTGGGGGCTTTTAGAATGGTCCTGGGGGGCTCTAGAAGGGTCTGGGTGCTTTTAGAAGGGTCCTGTGGGGCTCTAGAAGGGTCTGGGGGCTTTTAGAAGGGTCCTGGGGGTCTCTAGAAGGGTCTGTAGGCTTTTATAGGGTCCTCGGGGTCTGTAGAAGTGTCTGGGTGCTTTTAGAAGGGTTGTGTGGGGCTCTAGAAGGTTCTGGGGGCTTTCAGAAGGGTCCTGGGGGCCTCTAGAAGGGTCTAGGGGGTTTTAGAAGGGTCCGGGGGGGGCTCTAGAAGGGTCTGGGTGCTTTTAGAAGGGTCCTGGGGTGATCTGGAAGGGTCTGGGGACTTTTAGAAGGGTCCTGGGCTGCTCTAGAAGGGACGGGGTGCCTTAAGATGGGCCCTGGGGGGGCTCTAGAATGGTCTGGGTTCTTTTAGAAGGGTCCTGGGGTGCTATAGAATGGTCTGGGGCCTTTTAGAATGGTCCTGGGGATATCTAGATGTGTCTGGGGGCTTTTAGAATTATCCGGAGAGGGTCTAGAAGATTCTGCGGCCTTTTAGAAGGGTCCTGGGTGGGTCTAGAAGGGTCTGGGGGCTTTTAGAAGGGTCTTGGCGTGCTCTAGAATGGTCTGGGGGCCTTAAGATGGGCCCTGGGTACATCTAGAAGGGTCTGGGGGCTTTTAGAAGGGTCCTGGGATGCTCTAGAAGGGTCTGGGGGCTTTTAGAAGGGTCCTGGGGGGCTCTAGAAGGGTCTGGGGGCTTTTAGAAGGGTCCTGGGAGGATCTAGAAGGGTATGGGGACTTTTAGAAGGATCCGGGGAGGGTCTAGAAGGGTCTGGGGCTTTTAGAAGGGTCCTGGTTGCCTCTAGAAGGGTCTCGGGACTTTTAGAAGGGTCCTGGGGGCCTCTAGAAGGGTCTTGTGTCTTTTAGAATGGTCCTGGGGGACTCTAGAAGGGTCTGGGGGCTTTTAGATGTGTCCTGGGGGCTCTAGAATGGTCTGGGGGCTTTTAGATGGGTCCTAGGGGGCTCTAGAAGGGTCTGCGGGCTTTTAGAATGATCCTGGGGGGCTCTAGAAGGGTCTGGGGGCTTTTAGAATGATCCGGGGACGGTCTAGAATAGTCTTTAGGCTTTTTGAAGGATCCTAGGGTGCTCTAGAATGGTCTGGGGTCTTTTAGAAGTGTCCTGGGGGGTTTTGAAGGGTCTGGGGGCATTTAGAATGGTCCTGGGAGGCTCTAGAAGGGTCTGGGTGCTTTTAGAAGGGTCCTGGGGGGCTCTAGAAGGGTCTAGAGGCTTTTAGAAGGGTCCTGGGAGGCTCTGGAAGGGTCTGGGTGCTTTTATAAGGGTCCTGGGGGCCTCTAGAAGTGTCTGGTGGCTTTTACAAGGGTCCGGGGGGGCTCTAGAAGGGTCTGGGGACTTTTAGAAGGGTCCTGGTGGCCTCTAGACAAGTCTGGGGGCTATTAGAAGGGTCCTGGGGGGCTGTAGAATGGTCTGGGGGCTTGTAGAAGGGTCCTGGGTGGGGCTAGAATGGTCTGGGGTCTTTTAGAAGGGTCCTGGGTGGCTCTAGGAGGTTCTGGGGGCTTTCAGAATGGTCCTGGGGGTCTCTAGAAGGGTCTGGGTGCTTTTAGAACGGTCCTGGGGGGCTCTAGAAGGTTCTGGGGGCTTTCAGAAGGGTCCTGGGGGCCTCTAGAAGGGTCTGGGGTCTTTTAGAAGGGTGCTGGGGGGCTCTAGAAGGGTCTGGAAGTTTTGAGAAGGGTCCTGGGGGACTCTAGAAGGGTCTGGGGGCTTTTAGAAGTGTCCTGGGGTGCTCTAGAAGGGTCTGGGGTCTTTTAGAAGGGTCCTGGGGGGCTCTAGAAGGGACGGGGTGGCTTAAGAGTTGCCCTGGGTCCTCTAGAAGGGTCTGGGGGCTTTTAGAAGGGTCCTGGGGGGCTCTAGAAGGGTCTGGGGGCTTTTAGAAGGGTCCTGGGATCCTCTAGAAGGGTCTGGGGGCTTTTAGAAGGATCCGGGGAGGGTCTAGAAGGTTCTGGGATCTTTTAGAAGGGTCTTGGGAGGCTCTAGAAGGTCTGGGGCCTTTTCAAAGGAACCTGAACGTCTCCAGAAGGGTCTGGGGGCTTTTGGAAGGTTCCTTGGGGGCTCTAGAATGGTCTGGGTCCTTTGTACTTAGCTGGCAGGGGAGACACCCTGATCAAGCAGGTGCTTTTCCCAGGCCAGGCTCATCCTTTGCACTCCGGGTGTGCTGAGCCCTGCGAATTCCCCAAATGTGCAAAATTAAAATTTTTGCTCTAGAAGCACCCAGACCCTTCTAGAGCCCCCCAGGAACATTCTAAAAGCACCCAGACACTTTTGGAGCCCCCAGTGTGCTTCTCAAAGCCCCCGGACTTTCTAGAGCCCCCCAAAACCTTATAAAGGCCCCCAAAATCTTATAAAGCCCCCCAGGCCCTACTAAACCCCCTTAGGACCCTTCTACAATACCCTAGACCCTTCTAGAGCCACCGAGGACCCTTCTAAAAGACCCCAAACCCTTCCGGAGCCCCTTAGGAACCTTTTTAGAGACCCTAGACCCTCCTAGATCCTTCAAGGACTCTTCTAAAAGCCCCCAGATACTTCTAGGGGTTAGAGGCAGGGTTAGGGTTAGGGTTAGGGTTAGGGTTAGGGTTAGGGTTAGGGTTAGGGTTAGGGTTAGAGTTAGGGTTAGGGTTAGGGTTAGGGTTAGGGTTAGGGTTAGGGTTAGGGTTAGGGTTAGGGTTAGGGTTAGGGTTAGGGTTAGGGTTAGGGTTATGGTTAGAGTTAGGGTTAGGGTTAGGGTTAGGGTTAGGGTTAGGGTTAGGGTTAGGGTTAGGGTTAGGGTTAGGGTTAGGGTTAGGGTTAGGGTTAGAGTTAGGGTTAGGGTTAGGGTTAGGGTTAGGGTTAGGTTTAGGGTTAGGGTTAGGGTTAGGGTTAGGGTTAGGGTTAGGGTTAGGGTTAGGGTTATAGTTAGAGTTAGGATTAGGGTTAGGGTTAGAGTTAGGGTTAGGGTTAGGGTTAGGGTTAGGTTTAGGGTAAGGGTTAGGGTTAGGGTTAGGGTTAGAGTTAGGGTTGTGGTTAGGTTTAGGGTTAGGGTTAGAGTTAGGGTTAGGGTTAGGGTTAGGGTTAGGGTTAGGGTTTGTGTTTGTGTTAGAGTTAGGGTTAGAGTAAGAGTTAGGGTTAGGGATAGGATTAGGAACCTTTTTTAGCCCTACAGGAACCATCTAAAAGCACTCAGACCATTCAACATCCACTCAGGACCCTCCTAACTGTCCCCAGATCCTTCTAGAGCCCACCAGGACCCTTCTAAACGACCCAGACCCCTCTAGAGCCCCCCAAGACCATTCTAAAAGCCCCCAGACCCTTCTAGAGCCCCCCAGGACCCTTCTAATAGCCCAGAGAGCCTTCTAGATGCCCCCAGGACGCTTCTAAAAGCCCTAACACCCTTCTAGAGCCCCCCAGGACCCTTCTAAAAGCCTCCAGACACTTCTAGAGCTCCCCAGGACCCTTCTAAAATCCCCCAGACCTTTCTAGAGGCCCCCAGGGCCCCTCTAATGGTCCCCAGACCCTTCTAGAGCCCCCCAGGACCCATCTAAAAGCACCCAGACCCTTCTACATCCCCACAGAACCCTTCTAAAAGCCCCCAGACCCTTCTAGAGCCACCCAGGTCCCTTCTAAAAGCACCCAGACCCTTCTAGATGCACCCAGGACCCTTCTGAAAGCACCCAGACCCTTCTAGACCATCCCCGGATCATTCTAAAAGCACCCAGACCCATCTAGAGCCCACCAGGACTCTTCTAAAACCCTCCAGACCCTTCTAGTGGCCCCCAGGACCCTTCTGAATGCCCCCAGACCCTTCTAGACCCCCCAGGACCCTTCTAAAAGCCTCCAGACCCTTCTAGAGCTCCCCAGGACCCTACTAAATGCACCCAGACATTTCTAGCGCCCCCCAGGACCCTTCTAAAAGCCCCCAGACCCATCTAGAGCTCCCCAGGACCCTTCTAAAAGCCCCCAGACCATTCTAGAGCCCCCCAGGACCCTTCTAAAAGCACCCAGACCCTTCGAGAGCCCCACAGGACCATTCTAAAAGCCCCCAGACAATTCTAGAGCTCCCCAGGACCCTTCTAAAATCCCCCAGACCCTTCTAGAGGACCCCAGTGCCCCTCTAATGTTCCCCAGACCCATCTAGAGCCCCCAAGGACCCTTCTAAAAGCCCCCAGAGCCTTCTAGACCCTCCCTGGATCCTTCTAATAGCACCCAGACCCTTATAGAGCCCCCCAGGACCCTTCTACAAGACCTCCGAACCCTTCTAGAGCCTCTACGGACCCTTCTAAAAGCCCCCGGACCCTTCTAGAGCCCCCCAGGACCCATCTAAAAGCCCCCAGACCCTTCTACAGCCACACAGGACCCTTCTGAAAGCACCCAGACCCTTCTAGAGCCCCCCAGGACCCTTCTAAAAGAACCCAGACCCTTCTACACCCTCCCCGGATCATTCAAAAAGCACCCAGACCCTTCTACAGCCTCCCAGGACCCTTCTAAAATCCTTCAGACCCTTCTAGAAGCCCCCAGGACCCTTCTGAAAGCCCCCAGAGCCTTGTAGATGCCCCCAGGACCCTTCTAAAAGCAACCACACCCTTCTAGAGCCCCCCAGGACGCTTCTAAAAGCCCCCAGACCATTCTAGAGCCACCCAGAACCCTTCTAAAAGCTCCCAGACCCTTCTAGAGGCCCCCAAGATCCTTCTAAAAGCCCCCAGACCCTTCTAGAGCCCCCCAGGACCCTTATAAATGCCCCCAGACCATTCTAGAGCCACCCAGGACATTTCTAAAAGCACCCAGACCCTTCTAGCGCCCACCAGGACCCTTCTAAAAGCAACCAGACCATTCTAGAGCCACCCAGGGCCCTTCTAAAATCACCCAGACACTTCTAGAGCCTCCCAGGACCCTTCTAAAAATAATCAGACCCATCTAGAGGCCCCCAGGACCCTTCTAAAAGTCCACAGAGCCATCTAGATGCCCCCAGGACCCTTCTAAAAGCACTCACACTCTTCTAAAGCCACCCAGGACTCTTCTAAAAGCCCCCAGAGCATTCTAGAGCCCCGCAGGACCATTCTAAAAGCCCCCAGACCCTTCTAAACACCCCCAGGACCCTTCTAAAAGCACCCAGACCCTTCTAGAGCCCCCCAGGACCCTTCTAAAAGAACCCAGACGCTTCTAGATCACCACAGGACCCTTCTAAAAGCCCCCAGACCCTTCTAGACCCTCCCCGAATCCTTCTAAAACACCCAGACCCTTCTAGAGCCTCCCAGGACCTTTCTAATATCCCGCAGACATTTCTAGAGGCCCCCAGGACCCTTCTAAGAGCACCCAGACCATTCTAGATCCCCCCAGAACCCTTCTAAAAGCCCCCAGACCCTTCTAGAGACCCGCAGGACCCTTCTAAAAGCCCCCAGACCCTTCTAGATTCTCCCAGGACCCTTCTAAAAGCCCCCAGACACTTCTAGAGATCCCCAGGACCCTTCTAAAATCCCCCAGACCCTTCTAGAGGCCACCAGGGCTTCTCTAATGGTCCCCAGACCCTTCAAGAGCCCCCAAGGACCCTTCTAAAATGTCCCAGAGCCTTTTAGACCCTCCCCGGATCCTTCTAATAGACCCCAGACCCTTCTAGAGCCACGCAGGACCCTTCTAAAAGCACCCAGACCTTTCTAGAGGCCCCCTGGACCCTTCAAAAAGCCCCCAGACCCTTCTAGAGCCTCCCAGGACCTTTCTAAATGCCCCCAGACCCTTCTAGAGCCCCACAGGACCCTTCTAAAAGCACCCATACCCTTCTATAGACCCTACAGGACCCTTCTAGAAGCCCTCAGACCTTTCCAGAGTCTCCCAGGACCCTTCTAAAAGCCCCCAGACCCTTCTAGAGCCCCCCAGGACACTTCTAAAAGCACCCAGACCCTTCTAGAGCCCCCTAGGACCCTTCTCAAAGACCCTAGACCCTTCTAGATTCCTCCAGGACCCTTCTAAAAGCACCCAGACCCTTCTAGAGACACGCAGGACCCTTCTAAAAGCCCCCAGACCCTTCTATATTCCCCCAGGACCCTTCTAAAAGACTCCAGACCCTTCTAGAGCTCCCCAGGATCCTTCTAAAATCCCCCAGACCCTTCTAGAGGACGCCATTGCTCCTCTAATGGTCCCCAGACCCTTCTAGAGCCCCCAAGGACCCTTCTAAAAGCCCCCAGAGCCTTCTAGACCCTCCCCGGATCCTTCTAATAGCACCCAGACCCTTCTAGAGCCCCCCAGGACCCTTCTAAAAGGCCCCAGACCCTTCTAGAGCCTCCACGGACATTTCTAAAAGTAACCAGACCCTTCTAGAGCCTCCCAGGACCCTTTTAAAATCCCTCAGACACTTCTAGAGGCCCCCAGGACCCTTCTAAAATACCCCAGAGCCTTCAAGATGCCCCCAGGACAATTCTAAAAGACCTCAACCCTTCTAGAGCCCCCCAGGAACCTTCTAAAAGCCCCCAGACCCTTCTAGAGACCCGCAGGACACTTCTAATAGCACTCAGACCCTTCTAGAGTCTACCAGGACCCTTCTAAAAGCACCCAGACCTTTCTAGAGCTCCCCAGGACCTTTCTAAACTCCCCCAGACCCTTCCAGAGCCCCCCAGGACGCTTCTAAATGCCCCCAGACCCATCTAGAGCACCCCAGGACTCTTCTAAAAGCCTCCAGTCCCTTCTAGAGGCCCCCAGGACCCATCTGAATGCCCCCAGACCCTTCTAGAGCCCCCCAGGACTCTTCTAAAAAGACCCCAGACCATTCCAGAGGCCCTCAGGACCCTTCTGAAAGCGCCCAGACCCTTCTAGAGCAACCCAGGACCCTTCTAAATGCACCCAGACACTTCTAGCGCCACCCAGGACCCTTCTAAAAGACCCCAGACACTTCTAGACCCCCCAGGACCCTTCTAAAAGCACCCAGACCCTTCTAGAGCCCCCCAGGACACTTCTAACAGCCCCCAGACCATTCTAGACCCACCCCGAATCCTTCTAAAAGCGCCCAGACCATTCTAGAACCTCCCAGGACCCTTCTAAAAGGCCGCAGACACTTCTAGAGGACCCCAGGACCCTTCTAAAAGCCCCCAGACCCTTCTAGAGACCCGCAGGACCCTTTTAAATGCCACCACACCCTTCTAGAGTCTACCAGGACCCTTCAAAAAGCCCCCAGACCCTTCTAGAGCTGCCCAGGACCCTTCTAAACTCCCCGAGACCCTTCTAGAGGTCCCCAGGGCTCCTCTAATGGTTCCCAGACCATTCTAGAGCCCCCAAGGACCCTTCTAAAAGCCTCCAGACCTTTCTAGAGACACGCAGGACCCTTCTAAAAGACCCCAGACCATTCTAGAGCCTTCCAGGACCCTTCTAAAAGCCCCCAGACAATTCTAGAGCTCCCCAGGACCCTTCTAAAATATCCCAGACCATTCTAGAGGCTCCCAGTGCCCATCTAATGGTCCCCAGACCCTTCTAGAGCCCCCAAGGACCCTTCTAAAAGCCCCCAGACCCTTCTATAGCCACCTAGGACCATTCTAAAAGCACCCAGACCCTTCTAGAGGCCCCCAGGACCCTTCTAAAATCCCCCAGACCCTTCTAGAGCCCCCCAGGACCCTTCTAAATGCCCCCAGACCCTTGTAGAGCCCCCCCGGACCCTTCTAAAAGCATTCAGACTATTCTAGAGGACCGCAGGACCCTTCTAAAATCCCCCAGACCCTTCTAGAACACCCCAGGACCCTTCTAAAAGAGCCCAGACGATTCTAGAGCCCCCCAGGACTCTTCTAAATGCCCCCAGACACTTCTAGAGAGCCCAGGGCAGGTCTAAAAGCACCCAGACCCTTCTAGAGAACCCCAGGACCCTTCTAAAACCTCCCAGACCCTTCTAGACCCTCCCCGGATCTTTCTAAAAGCCCCCAGACCCTTCTAGAGCCCCCCAGGACCATTCTCAAAGACTCCAGACCCTTCTAGAGCCCCCAGGACCCTTCTAAAAGCCCCCAGACCCTTCTAGATCCTCCCCGTATCATTCTAAATGCCCCCAGACCCTTCTAGAGGACCCCAGGACCATTCTAAAAGCCGCCAGACCCTTCTAGAGCCTCCCCGGATCATTCTAAAAGCCCATAGACGCTTCTAGATGCCCCCAGGACCATTCTAAAACCCTCCAGACATTTGTAGAGCCTCCCAGGACCCTTCTAAACGCCCCCAGACCCTTCTAGAACCTCCCCGGATCCTTCTAAAAGTACCCAGACCCATCTGGATCCTCCCAGGACCCTTCTAAAAGACCCCAGACCCTTCTAGAGGCCCCAAGAACCCTTCTATATGCCCCCAGACCTTTCTAGAGGCCCCCAGGATCCTTCTAAAATCCCCCAGACCCTTCTAGAGCACCCCAGGACCCTTATAAATGCCCCCAGACACTTCTAGAGCCCCCCAAGACCTTCTAAAAGCCTCCAGACTTTTCTAGAGGCCCGCAGGACCCTTCTGAAAGCCCCCAGACCCTTCTAGATCCGCCCAGGACCCTTCTAAAAGCCCCCAGACCATTCTAGAGCCCCCCATAACTCCTCTAAAAGCCCCCAGACCCTTCTAGATAAGCCCAGGGCCCCTATAAAAGCACCCAGACCCTTCTAGAGCTCCCCAGGACCCTTCTAAAATCCCTCAGACCCTTCTAGAGCCCCCCAGGACCCTTCTAAAATCCCCCAGACCCTTCTAGAACCGCCCAGGACCTTTCTAAAACCACCCAGACCGATCTAGACCCTCCCCGGATCCTTCTAAAAGCCCCCACACCCTTCTAGAGCCACCCAGGACCCTTCAAAAAGACTCCAGACCATTCTAGAGCCCCCCAGGACCCTTCTAAAAGCCCCCAGACCCTTCTAGAGATTCCACGTATCCTTCTAAAAGCCCCCAGACCCTTCTAGAGCCCCCCAGGACCCTTCTAAATGCCCCCAGAGCAATCTAGAGCCCCCCAGGACTCTTCTAAAAGCATCCAGTCCCTTCTAGAGGCCACCAGGACCGTTCTGAATGCCCCCAGACCATTCTAGAGCCCATCAGGACCATTCTAAAAGCCTCCAGACCCTTCTACATGCCCCCAGGACCCTTCTGAAAGCCCCCAGACCCTTCTAGAGCTCCCCAGGACCCTTCCAAATACACCCAAACACTTCTAGCGACCCCCAGGACCCTTCTGAAAGCCAAAGACCCTTCTAGAGGCCCCCAGGACTATTCTAAAAAGCCCCAGACCCTTCTAGAGCCCCCCAGTACCAGTCTAAAAGAACCCAGACCCTTCTAGAGCTCCACAGGACACTTCTAAAAGCCCCAGACCCTTCTAGACCCTCCCCGAATCCTTCTAAAAGCACCCAGACCCTTCTAGAGCCTCCCCGGACCCTTCTAAAAGGCCGCAGACAATTCTAGAGGCCCCCAGGACCCTTCTAAAAGCACCCAGAGACTTCTAGATGCACCCAGGACCATTCTAAAAGCCCTCACACTCTTCTAGAGCCCCCCAGGACCCTTCTAAAAGCCGCCAGACCCTTCTAGAACCCCCCAGGACCCTTCTAAAAGCCCCCAGACGCTTCTAGAGACACGCAGGACCCTTCTAAATGCACCCAGACCCTTCTAGATTCTCCCAGGACCCTTCTAAAAGCCCCCAGACCCTTCTAGAGGCCCCTAGGGCCCCTCTAATGGTCCCCAGACCCTTCTAGAGCACCAAGGACCCTTCTAAAAGCCCCCAGACCCTTCTAGAGACCCGCAGGACCCTTCTAAATGCCCCCAGACCTTTCTAGAGGCCCCCAGGATCCTTCTAAAATCCCCCAGACCCTTCTAGAGCCCCCCAGGACACTTCTAAATGCCCCCAGACCCTTCTAGAGCCCCCCAGGACCCTTCTAAGAGCCCCCAGACCCTTCTAGAGCTCCCCAGGACCCGTCTAAAATACCCAAGACCCTTCTAGAGGTCCCCAGGGCCCCTCTAATTGTCCCCAGACCCTTCTAGAGCCCCCAAGGACCCTTCTAAAAGCCCCCAGACCCTTCTAGAGCTCCCCAGGACCCGTCTAAAATCCCCCAGACCCTTCTAGAGGCCCCTATGGCCCCTCTAATTGTCCCCAGACCCTTCTAGAGCCCCCAAGGACCCTTCTAAAAGCCCCCAGACCCTTCTAGAGACCCGCAGGACCCTTCTAAAAGACCCCAGACCCTTGTAGACGATCCCTGGATCCTTCTAATAGCCCCCAGACCCTTCTAGAGCCCCCCAGGACCCTTCTAAAAGTCCCCAGACCCTTCTAGACCCTCCCTGGATCCTTCTAAAAGCACCCAGACCCTTCTAAAGCCTCCCAGGACCCTTATAAAATCCCTCAGACCATTCTAGAGCCCCCCAGGACCCTTCTAAAAGCTCCCAGACCCTTCTAGAGACCCGCAGGACCCATCTAAATGCCCCCAGACCCTTCTAGAGTTTCCCAGGACAGTTCTAAAAGCCCCCAGACCCTTCTAGAGCTCCCCAGGACCCTTCTAAAATACCCCAGACTCTTCTAGAGGCCTCCAGGGCCCCTCTAGTGGTCCCCAGACCCTTCTAGAGCCCCCAAGGACCATTCTAAAAGCCCCCAGACCATTCTAGAGGCCCCTAGGGCCCCTCTAATGGTCCCCAGACCCTTCTAGAGCCCCAAGGACCCTTCTAAAAGCCCCCAGACCCTTCTAGAGACCCGCAGGACCCTTCTAAATGCCCCCAGACCTATCTAGAGGCCCCCAGGATCCTTCTAAAATACCCCAGACCCTTCTAGAGCTCCCCAGGACCCTTCTAAAATCCCTCAGACCCTTCTAGAGCCCCCCAGGATCCTTCTAAAATCCCCCAGACCCTTCTAGAACCCCCCAGGACCATTCTAAAACCACCCAGACCATTCTAGACCCTCCCCGGATCCTTCTAAAAGCACACAGACCCTTCTAGAACCTCCCAGGACCCTTCTAAAATCCATCAGACCATTCTAGAGCCTCCCAGGACCCTTCTAAAAGCCCCCAGATCCTTCTAGAGACCCGCAGGACCCTTCTAAAAGCCTCCAGACCCTTCTAGAGCAACCCAGGACCCTTCTAAAAGCCCCCAGACCCTTCTAGAAATTCCACGTATCCTTCTAAAAGCCCCCAGACCCATCTAGATCCCCCCAGGACCCTTCTAAATGCACCCAGACCCATCTAGAGCCCCCCAGGACCCTTCTAAAAGCATCCAGTCCCTTCTAGAGGCCACCAGGACCGTTCTGTATGCCCCCAGACCCTTCTAGAGCGCTCCAGGACCCTTCTAAAAGCCTCCAGACCCTTCTACATGCCCCCAAGACCCTTCTGAAAGCCCCCAGACCCTTCTAGAGCTCCCCAAGACCCTTCCAAATACACCCAGACACTTCTAGCGACCCCCAGGATCATTCTGAAAGACCCAGACCCTTCTAGAGCTCCCCAGGACTCTTCTAAAAGGCCCCAGAGCCTTCTAGAGCCCCCCAGGAATCGTCTAAAAGACCCCAGACCCTTCTAGAGCTCCACAGGACCCTTCTAAAAGCCCCAGACCCTTCTAGACCCTAACCGGATCCTTCTAAAAGCACCCAGACCCTACTAGAGCCTCCCCGGACCCTTCTACAACTCCTCAGACACTTCTAGAGGCCACCAGGACCCTTCTAAAAGCACCCAGAGATTTCTAGATGCACCCAGGACCATTCTAAAAGCTCTCACACCCTTCTAGAGCCCCCCAGGACCCTTCTAAAAGCCGCCAGACCCTTCTAGAGCCCCACAGGACCCTTCTAAAAGCCCTCAGACCCTTCTAGAGACACGCAGGACTTTCTAAATGCCCCCAGACCCTTCTAGAGTCTCCCAGGACCCTTCTAAAAGCCCCCAGACCCTTCTAGATCTCCCCAGGACCCTTCTAAAATACCCCAGACCTTTCTAGAGGCACCCAGGGCCCCTCTAGTGGTCCCCAGACCCTTCTAGAGCCCCCAAGGACCATTCTAAAAGCCCCCAGACCCTTCTAGAGACCCGCGGGACCCTTCTAAATGCACCCAGACCCTTCTACAGCCTACCAGGACCCTTCTAAAAGCCCCCAGACCCTTCTAGAGGCCCCTAGGGCCCCTCTAATGGTCCCCAGACCCTTCTAGAGCCCCCCAGGACCCTTCTAAAAGCCCCCAGACCCTTCTAGAGACCCGCAGGACCCTTCTAAAACAACCCAGACCCTTGTTAGACCATCCCAGGACCCTTCTAATATCCCCCAGACCCTTCTAGAGCCCCCCAGGACCCTTCTAAAAGCCTCCAGACCCTTCTAGACCCTCCCCGGATCCTTCTAAAAGCACCCAGACCCTTCTAGAGCCCCCCAGGACCCTTATAAAAGCCCCCAGAGCCTTCTAGATGCCCCCAGGACCCTTCTAAAAGCCCCCACACCATTCTAGAGCCACACCGGAACCTTCTAAAAGCCTCCAGACCCTTCTAGAGCCCCCCAGGACCCTTCTAAAAGCCCCCAGACCCTTCTAGAGGCCCCAGGACTCTTCTAAAAGCCGCCAGACCCTTCTAGAGGCCCCAAGGACTCTTCTAAAAGCCCCCAGACCTTTCTAGAGGCCCCCTGGACCCTTCTAAAAGCCTCCAGACATTTGTAGAGCCCCCCAGGACCCTTCTAAATGCACCCAGACCAATCTAGACCCTCTCCGGATCCTTCTAAAAGCACCCAGACCCATCTGGATCCTCCCAGGACCCTTCTAAAAGACTCCAGACCCTTCTAGATGCGCCCAGGACCCTTCTAAAAGCTTCCAGACCCTTCTAGAGGCCCCCAGGACCCTTCTGAAAACACTCAGACCCTTCTAGAGCCCACCAGGACCCTTCTAAATGCCCCCAGACCCTTCTAGAGCCGCCCAGGGCCCTTCTAAAAGCCTCCAGACTTTTCTAGAGGCCCCCAGGACCCTTCTGAATGCCCCCAGACCCTTCTAGAGCCCCCCAGGACCCTTCTAAAAGACTCCAGACCCTTCTACAGCCCACCAGGACCCTTCTGAAAGCCCCCAGACCCTTCTAGAGCTACCCAGGACTCTTCTAAAATCCCCCAGACGCTTCTAGAGCCCCTTAGGCCCCTTCTAAAAGCACCCAGACCCTTCTAGAGCCCCCTAGGCCCCTTCTAAAAGCACCCTGACCCTTCTAGAGCACCACAGGACCCTTCTAAAAGCCCCCAGACCCTTCTAGACCCTCCCCGAATCCTTCTAAAAGCCCCCACACCCTTCTAGAGCCCCCCAGGACCCTTCTAAATGCCCCCAGACCAATCTAGAGCCCCCCAGGACTCTTCTAAAAGCATCCAGTCCCTTCTAGAGCCCCCCAGGACCCTTCTAAATGCCCCCAGACCAATCTAGAGCCCCCCAGGACTCTTCTAAAAGCCTCCAGACCCTTCTACATGCCCCCAGGACCCTTCTGAAAGCCCCCAGACCCTTCTAGAGCTCCCCAGGACCCTTCCAAATACACCCAAACACTTCTAGCGACCCCCAGGACCCTTCTGAAAGCCAAAGACCCTTCTAGAGGCCCCCAGGACTCCTCTAAAAAGCCCCAGACCCTTCTAGAGCCCCCCAGTACCAGTCTAAAAGAACCCAGACCCTTCTAGAGCTCCACAGGACCCTTCTAAAAGCCCCAGACCCTTCTAGACCCTCCCCGAATCCTTCTAAAAGCACCCAGACCCTTCTAGAGCCTCCCCGGACCCTTCTAAAAGGCCGCAGACAATTCTAGAGGCCCCCAGGACCCTTCTAAAAGCACCCAGAGACTTCTAGATGCACCCAGGACCATTCTAAAAGCCCTCACACTCTTCTAGAGCACAGCAGGACCCTTCTAAAAGCCGCCAGACCCTTCTAGAACACCCCAGGACCCTTCTAAAAGCCCCCAGACGCTTCTAGAGACCCGCAGGACCCTTCTAAATGCACCCAGACCCTTCTAGATTCTCCCAGGACCCTTCTAAAAGCCCCCAGACCCTTCTAGAGGCCCCTAGGGCCCCTCTAATGGTCCCCAGACCCTTCTAGAGCACCAAGGACCCTTCTAAAAGCCCCCAGACCCTTCTAGAGACCAGCAGGACCCTTCTAAATGCCCCCAGACCTTTCTAGAGGCCCCCAGGATCCTTCTAAAATCCCCCAGACCCTTCTAGAGTCCCCCAGGACACTTCTAAATGCCCCCAGACCCTTCTAGAGCCCCCCAGGACCCTTCTAAAAGCCCCCAGACCCTTCTAGAGCTCCCCAGGACCCGTCTAAAATACCCAAGACCCTTCTAGAGGTCCCCAGGGCCCCTCTAGTGGTCCCCAGACCCTTCTAGAGCCCACAAGGACCATTCTAAAAGCCCCCAGACCCTTCAAGAGCTCCCCAGAACCCTTCTAAAATCCCCCAGACCCTTCTAGAGGCCCCTAGGGCCCCTCTAATTGTCCCCAGACCCTTCTAGAGCCCCCAAGGACCCTTCTAAAAGCCCCCAGACCCTTCTAGAGACCCGCAGGACCCATCTAAAAGACCCCAGACCCTTGTAGACGATCCCTGGATCCTTCTAATAGCCCCCAGACCCTTCTAGAGCCCCCCAGGACCCTTCTAAAAGTCCCCAGACCCTTCTAGACCCTCCCTGGATCCTTCTAAAAGCACCCAGACCCTTCTAAAGCCTCCCAGGACCCTTATAAAATCCCTCAGACCATTCTAGAGCCCCCCAGGACCCTTCTAAAAGCTCCCAGACCCTTCTAGAGACCCGCAGGACCCATCTAAATGCCCCCAGACCCTTCTAGAGTTTCCCAGGACCCTTCTAAAAGCCCCCAGAAACTTCTAGAGCTCCCCAGGACCCTTCTAAAATACCCCAGACTCTTCTAGAGGCCTCCAGGGCCCATCTAGTGGTAACCAGACCCTTCTAGAGCCCCCAAGGACCATTCTAAAAGCCCCCAGACCATTCTAGAGGCCCCTAGGGCCCCTCTAATGGTCCCCAGACCCTTCTAGAGACACGCAGGACCCTTCTAAATGCCCCCAGACCTATCTAGAGGCCCCCAGGATCCTTCTAAAATCCCCCAGACCCTTCTAGAGCCCCCCAAGACCATTCTAAAAGCCCTCAGACCCTTCTAGAGCCTCCCAGGACCCTTCTGAAAGCCCCCAGACCCTTCTAGATGCGCCCAGGACCCTTCTAAAAGACCCCAGACCATTCTAGAGCCCCCCAGGACTCTTCTAAAAGCCCCCAGACCCTTCTAGAGAAGTCCAGGGCCCTTCTAAAAGCACCCAGACCCTTCTAGAGCTCCCCAGGACCCTTCAAAAATCCCTCAGACCCTTCTAGAGCCCCCCAGGATCCTTCTAAAATCCCCCAGACCCTTCTAGAACCCCCCACGACCATTCTAAAACCACCCAGACCATTCTAGACCCTCCCCGGATCCTTCTAAAAGCACCCAGACCCTTCTAGAACCTCCCAGGACCCTTCTAAAATCCATCAGACCATTCTAGAGCCTCCCAGGACCCTTCTAAAAGCCCCCAGATCCTTCTAGAGACCCGCAGGACCCTTCTAAAAGCCTCCAGACCCTTCTAGAGCAACCCAGGACCCTTCTAAAAGCTCCCAGACCCTTCTAGAAATTCCACGTATCCTTCTAAAAGCCCCCAGACCCATCTAGATCCCCCCAGGACCCTTCTAAATGCCCCCAGACCCATCTAGAGCCCCCCAGGACCCTTCTAAAAGCATCCAGTCCCTTCTAGAGGCCACCAGGACCGTTCTGTATGCCCCCAGACCCTTCTAGAGCGCTCCAGGACCCTTCTAAAAGCCTCCAGACCCTTCTACATGCCCCCAAGACCCTTCTGAAAGCCCCCAGACCCTTCTAGAGCTCCCCAAGACCCTTCCAAATACACCCAGACACTTCTAGCGACCCCCAGGATCATTCTGAAAGCCCCAGACCCTTCTAGAGCTCCCCAGGACTCTTCTAAAAGGCCCCAGAGCCTTCTAGAGCCCCCCAGGAATCGTCTAAAAGACCCCAGACCCTTCTAGAGCTCCACAGGACCCTTCTAAAAGCCCCAGACCCTTCTAGACCCTAACCGGATCCTTCTAAAAGCACCCAGACCCTACTAGAGCCTCCCCGGACCCTTCTACAACTCCTCAGACACTTCTAGAGGCCCCCAGGACCCTTCTAAAAGCACCCAGAGATTTCTAGATGCACCCAGGACCATTCTAAAAGCTCTCACACCCTTCTAGAGCCCCCCAGGACTCTTCTAAAAGCCGCCAGACCCTTCTAGAGCCCCACAGGACCCTTCTAAAAGCCCTCAGACCCTTCTAGAGACACGCAGGACCTTCTAAATGCCCCCAGACCCTTCTAGAGCCCCCCAGGACCCTTCTAAAAGCACCCAGACCCTTCTAGAGACCCGCGGGACCCTTCTAAATGCACCCAGACCCTTCTACAGCCTACCAGGACCCTTCTAAAAGCCCCCAGACCCTTCTAGAGGCCCCTAGGGCCCCTCTAATGGTCCCCAGACCCTTCTAGAGCCCCCAAGGACCCTTCTAAAAGCCCCCAGACCCTTCTAGAGATCCGCAGGACCCTTCCAAAACAACCCAGACCCTTGTTAGACCATCCCAGGACCATTCTAATATCCCCCAGACCCTTCTAGAGCCCCCCAGGACCCTTCTAAAAGCCTCCAGACCCTTCTAGACCCTCCCCGGATCCTTCTAAAAGCACCCAGACCCTTCTAGAGCCCCCCAGGACCCTTATAAAAGCCCCCAGAGCCTTCTAGATGCCCCCAGGACCCTTCTAAAAGCCCCCACACCATTCTAGAGCCACACCGGAACATTCTAAAAGCCTCCAGACCCTTCTAGAGCCCCCCAGGAACCTTCTAAAAGCCCCCAGACCCTTCTAGAGGCCCCAGGACTCTTCTAAAAGCCGCCAGACCCTTCTAGAGGCCCCCAGGACTCTTCTAAAAGCCCCCAGACCCTTCTAGAGTCTCCCAGGACCCTTCTAAAAGCCCCCAGACCCTTCTAGATCTCCCCAGGACCCTTCTAAAATACCCCAGACCTTTCTAGAGGCACCCAGGGCCCCTCTAGTGGTCCCCAGACCCTTCTAGAGCCCCCAAGGACCATTCTAAAAGCCCCCAGACCCTTCTAGAGACCCGCGGGACCCTTCTAAATGCACCCAGACCCTTCTACAGCCTACCAGGACCCTTCTAAAAGCCCCCAGACCCTTCTAGAGGCCCCTAGGGCCCCTCTAATGGTCCCCAGACCCTTCTAGAGCCCCCCAGGACCCTTCTAAAAGCCCCCAGACCCTTCTAGAGACCCGCAGGACCCTTCTAAAACAACCCAGACCCTTGTTAGACCATCCCAGGACCCTTCTAATATCCCCCAGACCCTTCTAGAGCCCCCCAGGACCCTTCTAAAAGTCCTCACACCCTTCTAGACCCTCCCCGGATCCTTCTAAAAGCACCCAGACCCTTCTAGAGCCCCCCAGGACCCTTATAAAAGCCCCCAGAGCCTTCTAGATGCCCCCAGGACCCTTCTAAAAGCCCCCACACCATTCTAGAGCCACACCGGAACCTTCTAAAAGCCTCCAGACCCTTCTAGAGCCCCCCAGGACCCTTCTAAAAGCCCCCAGACCCTTCTAGAGGCCCCAGGACTCTTCTAAAAGCCGCCAGACCCTTCTAGAGGCCCCAAGGACTCTTCTAAAAGCCCCCAGACCTTTCTAGAGGCCCCCTGGACCCTTCTAAAAGCCTCCAGACATTTGTAGAGCCCCCCAGGACCCTTCTAAATGCACCCAGACCAATCTAGACCCTCTCCGGATCCTTCTAAAAGCACCCAGACCCATCTGGATCCTCCCAGGACCCTTCTAAAAGACTCCAGACCCTTCTAGATGCGCCCAGGACCCTTCTAAAAGCTTCCAGACCCTTCTAGAGGCCCCCAGGACCCTTCTGAAAACACTCAGACCCTTCTAGAGCCCACCAGGACCCTTCTAAATGCCCCCAGACCCTTCTAGAGCCGCCCAGGGCCCTTCTAAAAGCCTCCAGACTTTTCTAGAGGCCCCCAGGACCCTTCTGAATGCCCCCAGACCCTTCTAGAGCCCCCCAGGACCCTTCTAAAAGACTCCAGACCCTTCTACAGCCCACCAGGACCCTTCTGAAAGCCCCCAGACCCTTCTAGAGCTACCCAGGACTCTTCTAAAATCCCCCAGACGCTTCTAGAGCCCCTTAGGCCCCTTCTAAAAGCACCCAGACCCTTCTAGAGCCCCCTAGGCCCCTTCTAAAAGCACCCTGACCCTTCTAGAGCACCACAGGACCCTTCTAAAAGCCCCCAGACCCTTCTAGACCCTCCCCGAATCCTTCTAAAAGCCCCCACACCCTTCTAGAGCCCCCCAGGACCCTTCTAAATGCCCCCAGACCAATCTAGAGCCCCCCAGGACTCTTCTAAAAGCATCCAGTCCCTTCTAGAGCCCCCCAGGACCCTTCTAAATGCCCCCAGACCAATCTAGAGCCCCCCAGGACTCTTCTAAAAGCCTCCAGACCCTTCTACATGCCCCCAGGACCCTTCTGAAAGCCCCCAGACCCTTCTAGAGCTCCCCAGGACCCTTCCAAATACACCCAAACACTTCTAGCGACCCCCAGGACCCTTCTGAAAGCCAAAGACCCTTCTAGAGGCCCCCAGGACTCCTCTAAAAAGCCCCAGACCCTTCTAGAGCCCCCCAGTACCAGTCTAAAAGAACCCAGACCCTTCTAGAGCTCCACAGGACCCTTCTAAAAGCCCCAGACCCTTCTAGACCCTCCCCGAATCCTTCTAAAAGCACCCAGACCCTTCTAGAGCCTCCCCGGACCCTTCTAAAAGGCCGCAGACAATTCTAGAGGCCCCCAGGACCCTTCTAAAAGCACCCAGAGACTTCTAGATGCACCCAGGACCATTCTAAAAGCCCTCACACTCTTCTAGAGCACAGCAGGACCCTTCTAAAAGCCGCCAGACCCTTCTAGAACCCCCCAGGACCCTTCTAAAAGCCCCCAGACGCTTCTAGAGACCCGCAGGACCCTTCTAAATGCACCCAGACCCTTCTAGATTCTCCCAGGACCCTTCTAAAAGCCCCCAGACCCTTCTAGAGGCCCCTAGGGCCCCTCTAATGGTCCCCAGACCCTTCTAGAGCACCAAGGACCCTTCTAAAAGCCCCCAGACCCTTCTAGAGACCAGCAGGACCCTTCTAAATGCCCCCAGACCTTTCTAGAGGCCCCCAGGATCCTTCTAAAATCCCCCAGACCCTTCTAGAGTCCCCCAGGACACTTCTAAATGCCCCCAGACCCTTCTAGAGCCCCCCAGGACCCTTCTAAAAGCCCCCAGACCCTTCTAGAGCTCCCCAGGACCCGTCTAAAATACCCAAGACCCTTCTAGAGGTCCCCAGGGCCCCTCTAGTGGTCCCCAGACCCTTCTAGAGCCCACAAGGACCATTCTAAAAGCCCCCAGACCCTTCAAGAGCTCCCCAGAACCCTTCTAAAATCCCCCAGACCCTTCTAGAGGCCCCTAGGGCCCCTCTAATTGTCCCCAGACCCTTCTAGAGCCCCCAAGGACCCTTCTAAAAGCCCCCAGACCCTTCTAGAGACCCGCAGGACCCATCTAAAAGACCCCAGACCCTTGTAGACGATCCCTGGATCCTTCTAATAGCCCCCAGACCCTTCTAGAGCCCCCCAGGACCCTTCTAAAAGTCCCCAGACCCTTCTAGACCCTCCCTGGATCCTTCTAAAAGCACCCAGACCCTTCTAAAGCCTCCCAGGACCCTTATAAAATCCCTCAGACCATTCTAGAGCCCCCCAGGACCCTTCTAAAAGCTCCCAGACCCTTCTAGAGACCCGCAGGACCCATCTAAATGCCCCCAGACCCTTCTAGAGTTTCCCAGGACCCTTCTAAAAGCCCCCAGAAACTTCTAGAGCTCCCCAGGACCCTTCTAAAATACCCCAGACTCTTCTAGAGGCCTCCAGGGCCCATCTAGTGGTAACCAGACCCTTCTAGAGCCCCCAAGGACCATTCTAAAAGCCCCCAGACCATTCTAGAGGCCCCTAGGGCCCCTCTAATGGTCCCCAGACCCTTCTAGAGACACGCAGGACCCTTCTAAATGCCCCCAGACCTATCTAGAGGCCCCCAGGATCCTTCTAAAATCCCCCAGACCCTTCTAGAGCCCCCCAAGACCATTCTAAAAGCCCTCAGACCCTTCTAGAGCCTCCCAGGACCCTTCTGAAAGCCCCCAGACCCTTCTAGATGCGCCCAGGACCCTTCTAAAAGACCCCAGACCATTCTAGAGCCCCCCAGGACTCTTCTAAAAGCCCCCAGACCCTTCTAGAGAAGTCCAGGGCCCTTCTAAAAGCACCCAGACCCTTCTAGAGCTCCCCAGGACCCTTCAAAAATCCCTCAGACCCTTCTAGAGCCCCCCAGGATCCTTCTAAAATCCCCCAGACCCTTCTAGAACCCCCCACGACCATTCTAAAACCACCCAGACCATTCTAGACCCTCCCCGGATCCTTCTAAAAGCACCCAGACCCTTCTAGAACCTCCCAGGACCCTTCTAAAATCCATCAGACCATTCTAGAGCCTCCCAGGACCCTTCTAAAAGCCCCCAGATCCTTCTAGAGACCCGCAGGACCCTTCTAAAAGCCTCCAGACCCTTCTAGAGCAACCCAGGACCCTTCTAAAAGCTCCCAGACCCTTCTAGAAATTCCACGTATCCTTCTAAAAGCCCCCAGACCCATCTAGATCCCCCCAGGACCCTTCTAAATGCCCCCAGACCCATCTAGAGCCCCCCAGGACCCTTCTAAAAGCATCCAGTCCCTTCTAGAGGCCACCAGGACCGTTCTGTATGCCCCCAGACCCTTCTAGAGCGCTCCAGGACCCTTCTAAAAGCCTCCAGACCCTTCTACATGCCCCCAAGACCCTTCTGAAAGCCCCCAGACCCTTCTAGAGCTCCCCAAGACCCTTCCAAATACACCCAGACACTTCTAGCGACCCCCAGGATCATTCTGAAAGCCCCAGACCCTTCTAGAGCTCCCCAGGACTCTTCTAAAAGGCCCCAGAGCCTTCTAGAGCCCCCCAGGAATCGTCTAAAAGACCCCAGACCCTTCTAGAGCTCCACAGGACCCTTCTAAAAGCCCCAGACCCTTCTAGACCCTAACCGGATCCTTCTAAAAGCACCCAGACCCTACTAGAGCCTCCCCGGACCCTTCTACAACTCCTCAGACACTTCTAGAGGCCCCCAGGACCCTTCTAAAAGCACCCAGAGATTTCTAGATGCACCCAGGACCATTCTAAAAGCTCTCACACCCTTCTAGAGCCCCCCAGGACTCTTCTAAAAGCCGCCAGACCCTTCTAGAGCCCCACAGGACCCTTCTAAAAGCCCTCAGACCCTTCTAGAGACACGCAGGACCTTCTAAATGCCCCCAGACCCTTCTAGAGCCCCCCAGGACCCTTCTAAAAGCACCCAGACCCTTCTAGAGACCCGCGGGACCCTTCTAAATGCACCCAGACCCTTCTACAGCCTACCAGGACCCTTCTAAAAGCCCCCAGACCCTTCTAGAGGCCCCTAGGGCCCCTCTAATGGTCCCCAGACCCTTCTAGAGCCCCCAAGGACCCTTCTAAAAGCCCCCAGACCCTTCTAGAGATCCGCAGGACCCTTCCAAAACAACCCAGACCCTTGTTAGACCATCCCAGGACCATTCTAATATCCCCCAGACCCTTCTAGAGCCCCCCAGGACCCTTCTAAAAGCCTCCAGACCCTTCTAGACCCTCCCCGGATCCTTCTAAAAGCACCCAGACCCTTCTAGAGCCCCCCAGGACCCTTATAAAAGCCCCCAGAGCCTTCTAGATGCCCCCAGGACCCTTCTAAAAGCCCCCACACCATTCTAGAGCCACACCGGAACATTCTAAAAGCCTCCAGACCCTTCTAGAGCCCCCCAGGAACCTTCTAAAAGCCCCCAGACCCTTCTAGAGGCCCCAGGACTCTTCTAAAAGCCGCCAGACCCTTCTAGAGGCCCCCAGGACTCTTCTAAAAGCCCCCAGACCCTTCTAGAGCCCCCCTGGACCCTTCTAAAAGCCTCCAGACATTTGTAGAGCCCCCCAGGACCCTTCTAAATGCACCCAGACCAATCTAGACCAACTCCGGATCCTTCTAAAAGCACCCAGACCCATCTGGATCCTCCCAGGACCCTTCTAAATACTTCCAGACCCTTCTAGAGGCCCCCAGGACCCTTCTGAAAACCCCCAGACCCTTCTAGAGCCCACCAGGACCCTTCTAAATGCCCCCAGACCCTTCTAGAGCCGCCCAGGGCCCTTCTAAAAGCTTCCAGACCCTTCTAGAGGCCCCCAGGACCCTTCTGAATGCCCCCAGACCCTTCTAGAGCCCCCTAGGACCCTTCTAAAAGACTCCAGACCCTTCTACAGCCCCCCAGGACCCTTCTGAAAGCCCCCAGACCCTTCTAGAGCTCTCCAGGACCCTTCTAAAATCCCCCAGACGCTTCTAGAGCCCCTTAGGACCCTTCTAAAAGCACCCAGACCCTTCTAGAGCCCCCTAGGCCCCTTCTAAAAGCACCCTGACCCTTCTAGAGCCCCACAGGACCCTTCTAAAAGCCCCCAGACCCTTCTAGACCCTCCCTGGATCATTCTAAAAGCACCCAGACCCTTCTAGAGCCTCCCAGGACCCTTCTAAAATCCCTCAGACAATTCTAGAGGCCCCCAGGACCCTTCTAAAAGCCCCCAGAGCCTTCTAGATGCCCCCAGGAACCTTCTAAAAGCCCTCACACCCTTCTAGAGCCCACCAGGACTATCCTAAAACTCCCCCGACCCTTCTAGAGCCCCCCAGGACACTTCTAAAAGCACCCAGACCCTTCTAGAGACCCGCAGGACCCATCTAAAAGCCCCCAGACCCTTCTAGAGCCCCCCAGGACCCTTCTAAAAGACTCCAGACCCTTCTACAGCCCCCCAGGACCCTTCTGAAAGATCCCAGACCCTTCTAGAGCTACCCAGAACCCTTCTAAAATACCCCAGACCCTTCTAGAGCTCTCCAGGACCCTTCTAATATCCCCCAGACCCTTCTAGATGTCCCCAAGTCCCCTCTAATGATACTCAGACCCTTCTAGAGCCCCCAAGGACCCTTCTAACAGGACCCAGACCCTTCTAGAGACCCGCAGGACAATTCTAAAAGCCCCCAGACCCTTCTACAGCCTCCCGGGACCCTTCTAAAAGACCCCAGACCCTTCTAGAGCTCCCCAGGACCCTTCTAAAAGCACCCAGACCCTTCTAGAGCCCCCCAGGACCCTATAAAAGCCCCCAGACCCTTCTTGAGGTACCCAGGACCCTTCCAAAATACCCCAGACCCTTCTAGAGCCACCCAAAGACCCTTCTCAAAGAACCCAGACCCTTCGAGAGCCCGCCAGGACACTTCTATAAGCCCCCAGACCCTTCTAGAGGACCCCAAGGCCCCTCTTAAGGACCCCCGTCTCTCCTAGAAGGGTCTCGGGGCTTTTAGAAGGGCCCTGGGGGGCTCTAGAATGGTCTGGGGGCTTTTAGAAGGGTCCTGGGGTTCTCTAGAAGGGTCTGGGGGCTTTTGAAAGTATCCTGGTGGCCTCTAGAATGGTGTGGGATATATCAGAGGGGTCCGGGTATGATCTAGAAGGGTCTGGGGACTTTTAGAAGGGTCCGGGGGGCTTCTAGAAGGGTCTGGAGTCTTTTAGAAGGGTCCTGCGAGGCTCTAGAAGGGTCCGGGGGCTTTTAGAGGGGTCCTGCGAGGCTCTAGAAGGGTCTGGGGGCTTTTAGAATGATCCGGGGAGGGTCTAGAATGGTCTGGGGGCCTTTAGAAGGGTCTGGGTGCCTTTAGAAGGGTCCTGGGGGTCTCTAGAAGGGTCTGAGGGCTTTTAGAATGATCCGGGGAGGGTCTAGAAGAGTCTGGGGGCCTTTAGAATGGTCCTGGGGCTCTCTAGAAGGGTCTGGGTGCTTTTAGAAGGGTCCTGGGAGGCTCTAGAAGGGTTTGGGGGCTTTTAGAATGGTCCTGGGTGGCTCTAGAAGGTTCTGGTTGCTTTTCGAAGGGTCCTGGCTTATCTAGAAGGGTCTGGGGGCATTTAGAAGGGTCCTGGGTGTCTCTAGAAGGGTCTGGGTGCTTTTAGAATGGTCCTGGGGGGCTCTAGAAGGGTCTGGTGGCTTTTAGAAGGGTCCTGGGTGGATCTAGAAGGTTCTGGTGGCTTTCAGAAGGGTCATGGGGGTCTCTAGAATGGTCTGGGGGCTTTTAGAAGGGTCCTGGGGAGCCCTAGAAGGGTCTGGGTTCTTTTAGAAGGGTCCTGGGATGCTCTAGAAGGTTCTTGGGGCTTTCAGAAGGGTCCTGGGGGCCTCTATCAGGGTCTGGGTGCTTTTAGAAGGGTCTTGGGGGGCTCTAGAAGGGTCTTGGGGCTTTTAGAAGGGTCCTGGGGTGCTCTAGAAGGTTCTGGGGGCTTTTAGAAGGGTCCTGGTGTCCTCTAGAAGGGTCTGAGGGCTTTAGAATGGTCCCGGGAGGCTCTAGAATGGTCTGGGGTTTTTTAGAAGGATCCGGGGAGGGTCTAGAAGGGTCTGGGGGCATTTAGATGGGTCATAGGGGGCAATAGAAGGGTCAGGGGGCTTTTAGAAGGGTCCTGGGGGGCTCTAGAAGGGTCTGGGGGCATTTAGATGGGTCATAGGGGGCAATAGAAGGGTCAGGGGGCTTTTAGAAGGGTCCTGGGGGGCTCTAGAAGGTTCTGGGGGCTTTTAGAATGATCCGGGGACGGTCTAGAAGGGTCTGGGTGCTTTTTGAAGGATCCTAGGGGGCTCTAGAAGGGTCTGAGGGCGTTTAGAAGGATCCGGGGAGTGTCTAGAAGGGTCTGGGGGCTTTTAGAAGGGTCCTGGGGGTCTCTAGAAGGGTCTGGTGGCTTTTAGAAGGGTCCTGGGAGGCTTTAGAAGGGTCTGGGTGCTTTTATAAGGGACCGGGGAGCCTCTAGAAGGGTCTGGGTGCTTTTAGAAAGGTCCTGGGGGGCTCTAGAAGGGTCTAGAGGCTTTTAGACGAGTCCTGGGGGCCTCTAGAAGGGTCTGGGGGCTTTTAGAAGGGTCCTGGGTGGATCTAGATTGGTCTGGGGGCTTTTAGAAGGGTCCTGGGGGGCTCTAGAAGGGTCTGGGTGCTTGTAGAATGGTCCTGGGGGGGCTCTAGAAGGGTCTGGTGGCTTTTAGAAGGGTCCTGGGGGCCTCTAGAAGGGTCTGGGGGCTTTTAGAAGGGTCCTTGGGGATTCTAGAAGGGTCTGGGTGCTTGTAGAAAGGTCCTGGTAGGCTCTAGAATGGTCTGGAGGCTTTTAGAAGGGTCCTGGGGTGCTCTAGAATGGTCTGGGTGCTTTTAGAAGGGTCCTGGGAGGCTCTAGAAGGGTCTGGGGGCTTTTAGAAGGGTCCTGGGTGGCTCTAGAATGGTCTGGGGGCTTTTAGAAGGGTACTGGGAGGATCTAGAAGAGTCTGGGGGCTTTTAGAGGGATCCTGGGAGGCTCTAGAAGGGTCTGGGGGCTTTTAGAATGGTCCTGGGATGCTCTAGAAGGGTCTTGGTGCTTTTAGAAGGGTCCTGGAGGGCTCTAGAAGGTTCTGGGTGCTTTCAGGAAGGTCCAGGGGGCCTCTAGAAGGGTCTGGAGGCCTTTAGAAGGGTCCGGGGGGGCTCTAGAAAGGTCTGGGTACTTTTAGAAGGGTCCTGGGGTGCTCTAGAAGGGACGGGGTGCCTTAAGAGGAGGCCTGTGGGGCTCTAGAAGTGTCTGGGGGCTTTTAGAAGGGTCCTGGGCTGCTCTAGTAGGGTCTGGGGTCTTTTAGAAGGATCCGGGGAGTGTCTATAAGTGTCTGCGGCCTTTCAGAAGGGTCCTGGGGGGCTCTAGAAGGGTCTGGGGGCTTTTAGAAGGGTCCTGGGGGGGTCTAGAAGGGTCTGGGGGCTTTTAGAATGGTCCTGGGAGGCTCTAGAATGGTCTGGGTGCTTTTAGAAGGGTTCTGGGTGCCTCTTGAAGGGTCTGGGGGCATTTAGAAGGGTCCTGGGGGGCTCTAGAACGGTCTAGGTGCTTTTAGAAGGGTACTGGGATGCTCTAGAAGGGTCTGGGTGCTTTTAGAATGATCCTGGGGGGCTCTAGAAGGGTCTGGGGTCTTTTCGAAGGATCCGGGGAGGGTCTAGAAGGGTCTGGGGGCTTTTAGAAGTGTCCTAGGGGACTCTAGAAGGGTCTGGGGGCTTTTTGATGGGTCCTAGGGGGCTCTAGAAGGGTCTGGGGGCTTTTGGAATGATCCTGGGGGGCTCTAGAAGGGTCTGGGGGCTTTTAGAATGATCCTGGGGGTCTCTAGAAGGGTCTGGGGGCTTTTAGAATGATCCGGGGACCGTCTAGAAAGGTCTGGGTGCTTTTTGAAGGATCCTAGGTGGCTCTAGAAGGGTCTGGGGGCTTTTAGAAGGATCCGGGGAGGGTCTAGAAGGGTCTGGGGGCTTTTAGAAGGGTCCTGGGGTTCTCTAGAAGGGTCTGGTTGCTTTTAGAAGGGTACTGGGAGGCTCTAGAAGGGTCGGGGTGCTTTTATAAGGGTCCGGGGAGCCTCTAGAAGGGTCTGGGTGCTTTTAGAAAGGTCCTGGGGGGCTCTAGAAGGGTCTAGAGGCTTTTAGACGGGTCCTGGGGGCCTCTAGAAGGGTCTGGGTGCTTTTAGAAGGGTCCTGGGTGGCTCTAGAAGGGTCTGGGGGCTTGTAGAAGGGTCCTGGGGGGCTCTAGAAGGGTCTGGGGGCTTTTAGAAGGGTCCTGGGGGCATCTAGAAACCTCTGGGAGCTTTTAGAAGGGTTCTGGGGGGCTCTAGAAGGGTCTGGGGGCTTGTAGAAGGGTCCTGGGTGCCGCTAGAAGGTTCGGGGGGCTTTTAGAAGGGTCCTGGGGGGCTCAAGAAGGGTCTCGGGTCTTTTAGAAGGGTCCTGGGGTGCTCTAGAAGGGTCTGGGGGCTTTTAGAAGAGTCCTGGGGGGCTCTAGAAGGGTCTGGGGGCTTTTAGAAGGGTCCTGGAGGTCTCTAGAAGGGTCTGGGGGCTTTTAGAAGGGTCCTGGGTGGCTCTAGAAGGGTCTGGGGGCTTTTAGAAGGGTCCTGGGGGTCTCTAGAAGGGTCTGGGAGCTTTTAGAAGGGTCCTGGGAATCTCTAGAAGGGTCTGGGTGCTTTTAGATCTGTCCTGGGATGCTCTAGAAGGGTCTGGGGGCTTTTAGAACTGTCCTGGGATGCTCTAGAAGGTTCTGGGGGCTTTCAGAAGTGTCCAGGGGTCCTCTAGAAGGGTCTGGAGGCTTTTAGAAGGGTCCGGGGGGGGTCTAGAAGGGTCTGGGGGCTTTTAGAAGGGTCCTGGAGTGCTCTAGAAGGGTCTGGGGGCTTTTAGAATGCTCCTGGGGATCTCTAGAAGTGTCTGGGGTCTTTTAGAAAGATCCGGGGAGTGTCTAGATGTGTCTGCGGCCTTTCAGAAGGGTCCTGGGGGGCTCTAGAAGGGTCTGGGGGCTTTTAGAAGGGTCCTGGGGGCGTCTAGAAGGGTCTGGGGGCTTTTAGAATGGTCCTGGGAGGCTCTAGAAGGGTCTGGGTGCTTTTAGAAGGGTCCTGGGGCCCTCTAGAAGGGTCTGAGTGCTTTTAGAAGGGTCATGGGGGTCTCTAGAAGGGTCTGGGGGCTTTTAGAATGATCCGGGGAGGGTCTAGAAGGTTCTGGGGGCTTTTAGAAGGGTCCTGGGGGGCTCTAGAGGGGTCTGGGGGCTTTTAGAAGGGTCCCGGGGTTCTCTAGAAGGGTCTGGAGGCATTTAGAAGTATCCTGGGGGCCTCTAGAAGGGTCTGGGATCTATTAGAGTGGTCCGGGGGGGCTCTAGAAGGGTCTGGGGGTTTTTAGAAGGCTCCTGGGAGGCTCTAGAATGGTCTGGGGGCTTTTAGAATGTTCCTGGGGTTCTCTAGAAGGGTCTGGGGACTTATAGAAGGGTCCTGGGGGCCTCTAGAAGGGTCTGAGAACTATTAGAGTGGTTCGGGGGGGCTCTAGAAGGGTCTGGAGGCTTTTAGAAGGGTCTTGGGGGGCTCTAGAAGGGTCTGGGGGCTTTTAGAATAATCCGGGGAGGGTCTAGAAGGGACTGGGTTCTTTTAGAATAGTCTTGGGAGGTTTTAAAAGGGTCTGGGGTCTTTTAGAATGATCAGGGGAGGGTCTAGAAGGGTCTGGGCGCTTTTAGACGGGTCCTGGGGGGGCTCTACAAGGGTCTGGAGGCTTTTAGAGGGGTTCTGGGGGGCCCTAGAAAGGTCTGGGTTCATTTAGAAGGATCCGGGGAGGGTCTAGAAACGTCGGGGGGCTTTTAGAAGGGTCCTGGGAGGCTCTAGAAGAATCTGGGGGCTTTTAGAATGATCCGGGGAGGGTCTAGAAGGGTCTGGGGGCCTTTAGAAGGGTCCTGGGGGGCTCTAGAATGGTCTGGGGGCTTTTAGAAGGTTCCTGGGGGCCTCTAGAAGGGTCTGGGGGCTTTTAGAATGATCCTGGGGGGCTCTAGAAGGGTCTGAGGGCTTTTAGAATGATCCGGGGAGGGTCTATTAGAGTCTGGGGGCCTTTAGAATGGTCCTGGGGCTCTCTAGAAGAGTCTGGGTGCTTTTAGAAGAGTCCTGGGAGGCTCTAGAAGGGTTTGGGGGCTTTTAGAATGGTCCTGGGTGGCTCTAGAAGGTTCTGGTTGCTTTTCGAAGGGTCCTGGCTTATCTAGAAGTGTCTGGGGGCATTTAGAAGGGTCCTGGGTGTCTCTAGAAGGGTCTGGGTGCTTTTAGAATGGTCCTGGGGGGCTCTAGAAGGGTCTGGTGGCTTTTAGAAGGGTCCTGGGTGGATCTAGAAGGTTCTGGAGGCTTTCAGAAGGGTCATGGGTGTCTCTAGAATGGTCTGGGGGCTTTTAGAAGGGTCCTGGGGAGCCCTAGAAGGGTCTGGGTTCTTTTAGAAGGGTCCTGGGATGATCTAGAAGGTTCTTGGGGCTTTCAGAAGGGTCCTGGGGGCCTCTATAAGGGTCTGGGTGCTTTTAGAAGGGTCCTGGGGGGCTCTAGAAGGGTCTTGGAGCTTTTAGAAGGGTACTGGGAGGCTCTAGAAGGGTCTGGGGACTTTTAGAAGGGTCCTGGGGTGCTCTAGAATGGACGGGGTGCCTTAAGAGGGCCCTGGGGACCTCTAGATTGGTCTGGGGGCTTTTAGAAGGGTCCTGGGGGGCTCTAGAAGGGTCTGTAGGCTTTTAGAAGGGTCCTGGGGGGCTCTAGAAGTGTCTGGGGGCTTTTAGAAGGGTCCTGGTGTCCTCTAGAAGGGTCTGAGGGCTTTAGAATGGTCCCGGGAGGCTCTAGAATGGTCTGGGGTTTTTTAGAAGGATCCGGGGAGGGTCTAGAAGGGTCTGGGGGCTTTTAGAAGGGTCCTGGGGGCCTCTAGAAGGGTCTGGTTGCATTTAGATGGGTCATAGGGGGCTCTAGAAGGGTCAGAGGGCTTTTAGAAGGGTCCTGGGGGGCTCTAGAAGTTTCTGGGGGCTTTTAGAATGATCCGGGGACGGTCTAGAAGGGTCTGGGTGCTTTTTGAAGGATCCTAGGGGGCTCTAGAAGGGTCTGAGGGCGTTTAGAAGGATCCGGGGAGTGTCTAGAAGGGTCTGGGGGCTTTTAGAAGGGTCCTGGGGGTCTCTAGAAGGGTCTGGTGGCTTTTAGAAGGGTCCTGGGAGTCTCTAGAAGGGTCTGGGTGCTTTTATAAGGGACCGGTTAGCCTCTAGAAGGGTCTGGGTGCTTTTAGAAAGGTCCTCGGGGGCTCTAGAAGGGTCTAGAGGCTTTTAGACGAGTCCTGGGGGCCTCTAGAAGGGTCTGGGAGCTTTTAGAAGGGTCCTGGGTGGATCTAGATTGGTCTGGGGGCTTTTAGAAGGGTCCTGGGTGGCTCTAGAAGGGTCTGGGAGCTTTTAGAAGGGTCCTGGGAATCTCTAGAAGGGTCTGGGGGCTTTTAGATCTGTCCTGGGATGCTCTAGAAGGGTCTGGGGGCTTTTAGAACTGTCCTGGGATGCTCTAGAAGGTTCTGGGGGCTTTCAGAAGGGTCCAGGGGTCCTCTAGAAGGGTCTGGAGGCTTTTAGAAGGGTCCGGGGGGGCTCTAGAAGGGTCTGGGGGCTTTTAGAAGGGTCCTGGAGTGCTCTAGAAGGGTCTGGGGGCTTTTAGAATGCTCCTGGGGATCTCTAGAAGTGTCTGGGGTCTTTTAGAAAGATCCGGGGAGTGTCTAGATGTGTCTGCGGCCTTTCAGAAGGGTCCTGGGGGGCTCTAGAAGGGTCTGGGGGCTTTTAGAAGGGTCCTGGGGGCGTCTAGAAGGGTCTGAGTGCTTTTAGAAGGGTCATGGGGGTCTCTAGAAGGGTCTGGGGGCTTTTAGAATGATCCGGGGAGGGTCTAGAAGGTTCTGGGGGCTTTTAGAAGGGTCCTGGGGGGCTCTAGAGGGGTCTGGGGGCTTTTAGAAGGGTCCCGGTGTTCTCTAGAAGGGTCTGGAGGCATTTAGAAGTATCCTGGGGGCCTCTAGAAGGGTCTGGGATCTTTTAGAGTGGTCCGGGGGGGCTCTAGAAGGGTCTGGGGGTTTTTAGAAGGCTCCTGGGAGGCTCTAGAATGGTCTGGGGGCTTTTAGAATGTTCCTGGGGTTCTCTAGAAGGGTCTGGGGACTTATAGAAGGGTCCTGGGGGCCTCTAGAAGGGTCTGAGAACTATTAGAGTGGTTCGGGGGGGCTCTAGAAGGGTCTGGAGGCTTTTAGAAGGGTCTTGGGGGGCTCTAGAAGGGTCTGGGGGCTTTTAGAATAATCCGGGGAGGGTCTAGAAGGGTCTGGGTTCTTTTAGAATAGTCTTGGGAGGTTTTAGAAGGGTCTGGGGTCTTTTAGAATGATCAGGGGAGGGTCTAGAAGGGTCTGGGCGCTTTTAGACGGGTCCTGGGGGGCTCTACAAGGGTCTGGAGGCTTTTAGAGGGGTTCTGGGGGGCCCTAGAAAGGTCTGGGTTCATTTAGAAGGATCCGGGGAGGGTCTAGAAACGTCGGGGGGCTTTTAGAAGGGTCCTGGGAGGCTCTAGAAGAATCTGGGGGCTTTTAGAATGATCCGGGGAGGGTCTAGAAGGGTCTGGGGGCCTTTAGAAGGGTCCTGGGGGGCTCTAGAATGGTCTGGGGGCTTTTAGAAGGTTCCTGGGGGCCTCTAGAAGGGTCTGGGGGCTTTTAGAATGATCCTGGGGGGCTCTAGAAGGGTCTGAGGGCTTTTAGAATGATCCGGGGAGGGTCTATTAGAGTCTGGGGGCCTTTAGAATGGTCCTGGGGCTCTCTAGAAGAGTCTGGGTGCTTTTAGAAGATTCCTGGGAGGCTCTAGAAGGGTTTGGGGGCTTTTAGAATGGTCCTGGGTGGCTCTAGGAGGTTCTGGTTGCTTTTCGAAGGGTCCTGGCTTATCTAGAAGTGTCTGGGGGCATTTAGAAGGGTCCTGGGTGTCTCTAGAAGGGTCTGGGTGCTTTTAGAATGGTCCTGGGGGGCTCTAGAAGGGTCTGGTGGCTTTTAGAAGGGTCCTGGGTGGATCTAGAAGGTTCTGGAGGCTTTCAGAAGGGTCATGGGTGTTCTAGAATGGTCTGGGGGCTTTTAGAAGGGTCCTGGGGAGCCCTAGAAGGGTCTGGGTTCTTTTAGAAGGGTCCTGGGATGATCTAGAAGGTTCTTGGGGCTTTCAGAAGGGTCCTGGGGGCCTCTATAAGGGTCTGGGTGCTTTTAGAAGGGTCCTGGGGGGCTCTAGAAGGGTCTTGGGGCTTTTAGAAGGGTCCTGGGGTGCTCTAGAATGGACGGGGTGCCTTAAGAGGGCCCTGGGGACCTCTAGATTGGTCTGGGGGCTTTTAGAAGGGTCCTGGGGGGCTCTAGAAGGGTCTGTAGGCTTTTAGAAGGGTCCTGGGGGGCTCTAGAAGTGTCTGGGGGCTTTTAGAAGGGTCCTGGTGTCCTCTAGAAGGGTCTGAGGGCTTTAGAATGGTCCCGGGAGGCTCTAGAATGGTCTGGGGTTTTTTAGAAGGATCCGGGGAGGGTCTAGAAGGGTCTGGGGGCTTTTAGAAGGGTCCTGGGGGCCTCTAGAAGGGTCTGGGGGCATTTAGATGGGTCATAGGGGGCTCTAGAAGGGTCAGGGGGCTTTTAGAAGGGTCCTGGGGGGGTCTAGAAGTTTCTGGGGGCTTTTAGAATGATCCGGGGACGGTCTAGAAGGGTCTGGGTGCTTTTTGAAGGATCCTAGGGGGCTCTAGAAGGGTCTGAGGGCGTTTAGAAGGATCCGGGGAGTGTCTAGAAGGGTCTGGGGGCTTTTAGAAGGGTCCTGGGGGTCTCTAGAAGGGTCTGGTGGCTTTTAGAAGGGTCCTGGGAGGCTCTAGAAGGGTCTGGGTGCTTTTATAAGGGACCGGTTAGCCTCTAGAAGGGTCTGGGTGCTTTTAGAAAGGTCCTGGGGGGCTCTAGAAGGGTCTAGAGGCTTTTAGACGAGTCCTGGGGGCCTCTAGAAGGGTCTGGGAGCTTTTAGAAGGGTCCTGGGTGGATCTAGATTGGTCTGGGGGCTTTTAGAATGGTCCTGGTGGGCTCTAGAAAGGTCTGGGGGCTTGTAGAATCGTCCTGGGGGGGCTCTA
This sequence comes from Clamator glandarius, assembly GCA_033459285.1. Lineage (NCBI taxonomy): Eukaryota > Metazoa > Chordata > Aves > Cuculiformes > Cuculidae > Clamator > Clamator glandarius. The sequence continues at coordinate 24,723 of JAUNZM010002065.1, read as the reverse complement.
GAAGGGTCTGGTGGCTTTTAGAAGGGTCCTGGGGGCCTCTAGAAGGGTCTGGGGGCTTTTAGAAGCGTCCTTGGGGGCTCTAGAAGGGTCTGGGTGCTTGTAGAAAGGTCCTGGTAGGCTCTAGAAGGGTCTGGGGGCTTTTAGAAGGGTCCTGGGGTGCTCTAGAATGGTCTGGGTGCTTTTAGAAGGGTCCTGGGAGGCTCTAGAAGGGTCTGGGGGCTTTTAGAAGGGTCCTGGGTGGCTCTAGAATGGTCTGGGGGCTTTTAGAAGGGTCCTGGGAGGATCTAGAAGAGTCTGGGGGCTTTTAGAAGGATCCTGGGAGGCTCTAGAAGGGTCTGGGGGCTTTTAGAAAGGTCCTGGGATGCTCTAGAAGGGTCTGGGTGTTTTAGAAGGGTCCTGGGGGGCTCTAGAAGGGTCTGGGCGCTTTTAGAAGGGTCCTGGGTGGCTCTAGAATGGTCTGGGGTCTTCTAGACGGGTCCTGGCGTGCTCTAGAAGGGATGGGGTGCCTTAAGAGGTGGCCTGGGGGGCTCTAGAAGTGTCTGGGGGCTTATTAGAAGGGTCCTGGGGTGCTCTAGAAGGGTCTGGTGTCTTTTAGAAGGATCCGGGGAGTGTCTATAAGTGTCTGCGGCCTTTCAGAAGGGTCCTGGGGGGCAATAGAAGGGTCTGGGGGCTTTTAGAAGGGTCCTGGGGGGGTCTAGAAGGGTCTGGGGGCTTTTAGAATGGTCCTGGGAGGCTCTAGAATGGTCTGGGTGCTTTTAGAAGGGTTCTGGGTGCCTCTTGAAGGGTCTGGGGGCATTTAGAAGGGTCCTGGGGGGCTCTAGAAAGGTCTAGGGGCTTTTAGAAGGGTACTGGGGAGGCTCTAGAAGGGTCTGGGGGCTTTTAGAATGATCCTGGGGGGCTCTAGAAGGGTCTGGGGTCTTTTCGAAGGATCCGGGGAGGGTCTAGAAGGGTCTGGGGGCTTTTAGAAGTGTCCTAGGGGACTCTAGAAGGGTCTGGGGGCTTTCAGATGGGTCCTAGGGGGCTCTAGAAGTGTCTGGGGGCTTTTGGAATGATCCTGGGGGGATCTAGAAGGGTCTGGGGGCTTTTAGAATGATCCTGGGGGTCTCTAGAAGGGTCTGGGGGCTTTTAGAATGATCCGGGGACGGTCTAGAAAGGTCTGGGTGCTTTTTGAAGGATCCTAGGTGGCTCTAGAAGGGTCTGGGAGCTTTTAGAAGGATCCGGCAAGGGTCTAGAAGGGTCTGGGGGCTTTTAGAAGGGTCCTGGGGTTCTCTAGAAGGGTCTGGTTGCTTTTAGAAGGGTACTGGGAGGCTCTAGAAGGGTCGGGGTGCTTTTATAAGGGTCCGGGGAGCCTCTAGAAGGGTCTGGGTGCTTTTAGAAAGGTCCTGGGGGGCTCTAGAAGGGTCTAGAGGCTTTTAGACGGGTCCTGGGGGCCTCTAGAAGGGTCTGGGTGCTTTTAGAAGGGTCCTGGGTGGCTCTAGAAGGGTCTGGGGGCTTGTAGAAGGGTCCTGGGGGGCTCTAGAAGGGTCTGGGGGCTTTTAGAAGGGTCCTGGGGGCATCTAGAAAGCTCTGGGAGCTTTTAGAAGGGTTCTGGGGTGCTCTAGAAGGGTCTGGGGGCTTTTAGAAGCGTCCTGGGTGGCTCTAGAAGGGTCTGGGGGCTTTTAGAAGGGTCCTGGGCGTCTCTAGAAGGGTCTCGGAGCTTTTAGAAGGGTCCTGGGAGGCTCTAGAAGGGTCTGGGGGCTTTTAGAACTGTCCTGGGATGCTCTAGAAGGGTCTGGGTCTTTTAGAACTGTCCTGGGATGCTCTAGAAAGTTCTGGGGGCTTTCAGAAGGGTCCAGGGGTCCTCTAGAAGGGTCTGGAGGCTTTTAGAAGGGTCCGGGGGTGCTCTAGAAGGGTCTGGGGGCTTTTAGAAGGGTCCTGGGGTGCTCTAGAAGGGTCTGGGGGCTTTTAGAATGCTCCTGTGGATCTCTAGAAGTGTCTGGGGTCTTTTAGAAAGATCCGGGGAGTGTCTAGATGTGTCTGCGGCCTTTCAGAAGGGTCCTGGGGGGATCTAGAAGGGTCTGGGGTCTTTTAGAAGGGTCCTGGGGGCGTCTAGAAGGGTCTGGGTGCTTTTAGAATGGTCCTGGGAGGCTCTAGAAGGGTCTGGGTGCTTTTAGAAGGGTCCTGGGGCCCTCTAGAAGGGTCTGAGTGCTTTTAGAAGGGTCATGGGGGTCTCTAGAAGGGTCTGGGGGCTTTTAGAATGATCCGGGGAGGGTCTAGAAGGTTCTGGGGGCTTTTAGAAGGGTCCTGGGGGGCTCTAGAGGGGTCTGGGGGCTTTTAGAAGGGTCCCGGGGTTCTCTAGAAGGGTCTGGGGGCATTTAGAAGTATCCTGGGGGCCTCTAGAAGGGTCTGGGATCTATTAGAGTGGTCCGGGGGGGCTCTAGAAGGTTCTGGGGGCTTTTAGAATGTTCCTGGGGTTCTCTAGAAGGGTCTGGGGACGTATAGAAGGGTCCTGGGGGCCTCTAGAAGGGTCTGAGAACTATTAGAGTGGTTCCGGGGGGCTCTAGAAGGGTCTGGAGGCTTTTAGAAGGGTATTGGGGGGCTCTAGAAGGGTCTGGGGGCTTTTAGAAGGGTATTGGGGGGCTCTAGAAGGGTCTGGGGGCTTTTAGAATAATCCGGGGAGGGTCTAGAAAGGTCTGGGTTCTTTTAGAATAGTCTTGGGAGGTTTTAGAAGGGTCTGGGGTCTTTTAGAATGATCAGGGGAGGGTCTAGAAGGGTCTGGGGGCCTTTAGAAGGGTCCTGGGGGGCTCTAGAATGGTCTGGGGGCTTTTAGAATGATCCTGGGGGGCTCTAGAAGGGTCTGGGGGCTTTTAGAATGATCCTGGGGTACTCTAGAAGGGTCTGGGGTCTTTTCGAAGGATCCGGGGAGGGTCTAGAAGGGTCTGGGGTCTTTTAGAAGGGTCCTAGGGGCCTCTAGAAGGGTCTGGGGGCTTTTAGATGGGTCCTAGGGGGCTCTAGAAGGGTCTGGGGGCTTTCAGAAGGGTCCTGGGAGTCTCTAGAAGGGTCTGGGCGCTTTTAGAAGGGTCCTGGGGGGCTCTAGAAGGGTCTGGGTGCCTTTAGAAGGGTCCTGGGTGACTCTAGAATGTTCTGCTGGCTTTCAGAAGGGTCCTGGGGTCCTCTAGAAGGGTCTGGGGTCTTTTAGAAGGGTCCTGGGGGGCTCTAGAAGGGTCTGGGGGCTTTTAGATGGGTCCTACGGGGCTCTAGAAGGGTCTGGGTGCTTTTGGAATGATATTGGGGGGCTCTAGAAGAGTCTGGGGCCTTTTAGAAGGTCCTGGGGTTCTCTAGAAGGGTCTGGTTGCTTTTAGAAGGGTACTGGGAGCCTCTAGAAGGGTCTGGGTGCTTTTAGAAAGGTCCTGGGGGGCTCTAGAAGGGTCTAGAGGATTTTAGACGGGTCCTGGGGTCCTCTAGAAGGGTCTGGGTGCTTTTAGAAGGGTCCTTGTTGGATCTAGAAGGGTCTGGGAGCTTGTAGAAGGGTCCGGGGGTCTCTAGAAGGGTCTGGGGGCTTTTAGAAGGGTCCTGGGGGCATCTAGAAGGGTCTGGGAGCTTTTAGAAGGATCCTTGGGGGCTCTAGAAGGGTCTGGGTGCTTGTAGAATGGTCCTGGGTGATGCTAGAAGGGTCTGGGGACTTTTAGAAGGGTCCTGGGGGGCTCAAGAAGGGTCTGGGGGCTTTTAGAAGGGTTCTGGGCTGCTCTAGAAGGGTCTGGGGCCTTTTAGAAGGGTCCTGGGGGGCTCTAGAATGTTCTGGGGGCTTTTAGATGGGTCCTGGGTCCTCTAGAAAGGTCTGGGGGCTTTTAGAATGGTCAGGGGAGGCTCTAGAAGGGTCTGGGGGCTTTTAGAAGGGTCCTTGGAGGCTCTAGAAGGGTCTAGAGGCTTTTAGAAGGGTCCTGGGGCCCTCTAGAAGGGTCTGGGGGCGTTTAGAAGGGACCTGTGAGGCTCTGGAAGGGTCTGGGTGCTTTTATAAGGGTCCTGGGGGCCTCTAGAAGGGTCTGGGGGCTTTTATAAGGGTCCGGGGGGGCTCTAGAAGAATCTGGGGACTTTTAGAAGGGTGTTGGTGGCATCTAGACGTGTCTGGGGGCTATTAGAAGGGTCCTGGGGGTCTCTAGAAGGGTCTGGGGGCTTGTAGAAGGGTCCTGGGAGGCTCTGGAAGGGTCTGGGTGCTTTTATAAGGGTCCTGGGGGCCTCTAGAAGGGTCTGGGGGCTTTTACAAGGGTCCGGGGGGGATCTAGAAGAATCTGGGGACTTTTAGAAGGGTCCTGGGTGGCTCTAGAAGGGTCTGGGGAATTTTAGAAGGGTCCTCGGATTCTCTAGAAGGGTCTGGGGGCTTTTAGATGGGTCCTGGAGGCCTCTAGATGGTTCTGGGTGCTTTCAGAAGGGTCCTGGGGGTCTCTAGAAGGGTCTGGGAGCTTTTAGAAGGGTCCTGGGGGGCTCTAGAAGGGTCTGGGTGCCTTTAGAAGGGTCCTGGGTGACTCTAGAATGTTCTGCTGGCTTTCAGAAGGGTCCTGGGTTCCTCTAGAAGGGTCTGGGGCTTTTAGAAGGGTCCTGGGGGGCTCTAGAAGGGTCTGGGGGCTTTTAGAAGGGTCCTGGGGTGCTCTAGAATGGTCTGGGGGCTTTTAGAAGGGTCCTGGGAGGCTCTAGAAGGGTCTGGGATCTTTTAGAAAGGTCCTGGGAGGATCTAGATGGGTCTGGGGGCTTTTAGAAGGGTCCTGGGATGCTCTAGAAGGGTCTGGGGGCTTTTAGAATCGTCCTAGGGGCCTCTAGAAGGGTCTGGGGGCTTTTAGATGGGTCCTAGGGGGCTCTAGAAGGGTCAGGGGGCTTTTAGAATTATCCGGGGACGGTCTAGAAAGGTCTGGGTGCTTTTTGAAGGATCCTAGGGAGCTCTAGAAGGGTCTGGGGGCTTTTAGAAGGGTCCTGGGGGGCTCTAGAATGGTCTGGGGGCTTTTAGAAGGGTCCTGGGAGGCTCTAGAAGGGTCTGGGGGCTTTTAGAAAGGTCCTGGGTGGCTCTAGAAGGGTCTGGGGGCTTTTCGAAAGGTCCTGGGAGTCTCTAGAAGGGTCTGGGGGCTTATAGAAGGGTCCTGGGAGGCTCTAGATGGGTCTGGGTGCTTTTAGAAGGGTCCTGGGATGCTCTAGAGGGGTCTTGGGGCTTGTAGAAGGGTCTTGGGGGACTCTAGAAGGTTCTGGGTGCTTTTAGAAGGGTCCTGGGTGGCTCTAGAAGGGTCTGGGGAATTTTAGAAGGGTCCTCGGATGCTCTAGAAGGGTCTGGGTGCTTTTAGAAGGGTCCTGGGGGGCTCTAGAAGGGTCTGGGCGCTTTTAGAAGGGTCCTGGGGGGCTCTAGAAGGGTCTGGGTGCCTTTAGAAGGGTCCTGGGTGACTCTAGAATGTTCTGCTAGCTTTCAGAAGAGTCCTGGGGTCATCTAGAAGGGTCTGGGGTCTTTTAGAAGGGTCCGGTGGGGCTCTAGAAGGGTCTGGGGACTTTTAGAAGGGTTCTGGGGTGCTCTAGAAGGGACTGGGTTCCTTAAGAGGGGCCCTTGGTGCCTCTTGAATGGTCTGGGGGCATTTAGAAGGGTCCTGGGGGACTCTAGAAGGGTCTAGGGACTTTTAGAAGGGTACTGGGGGGCTCTAGAAGGGTCTGGGGGCTTTTAGAATGATCCTGGGGGGCTCTAGAAGGGTCTAGAGGCTTTTAGACGGGTCCTGGGGGCCTCTAGAAGGGTCTGGGTGCTTTTAGAAGGGTCCTGGGTGGCTCTAGAAGGGTCTGGGGGCTTGTAGAAGGGTCCTGGGGGGCTCTAGAAGGGTCTGGGGGCTTTTAGAATGATCCTGGTGGGCTCTAGAAGGGTCTGGGGGCTTTTCGAAGGATCCGGGGAGGGTCTAGAAGGGTCTGGGGGCTTTTAGAAGGGTCCTAGGGGCCTCTAGAAGGGTCTGGGGGCTTTTAGATGGGTCCTAGGGGGCTCTAGAAGGGTCTGGGGGCTTTTAGAATGATCCTGGGGGGCTCTAGAAGGGTCTGGGGGCTTTTAGAATGATCCGGGGATGGTCTAGAAAGGTCTGGGTGCTTTTTGAAGGATCCTAGGGGGCTCTAGAAGGGTCTGGGGGCTTTTAGAAGGATCCGGGGAGGGTCTAGATGGGTCTGGGGGCTTTTAGAAGGGTCCTGGGGTTCTCTAGAAGGGTCTGGTTGCTTTTAGAAGGGTACTGGGAGGCTCTAGAAGGGTCGGGGTGCTTTTATAAGGGTCCGGGGAGCCTCTAGAAGGGTCTGGGTGCTTTTAGAAAGGTCCTGGGGGCCTCTAGAAGGGTCTGGGTGCTTTTAGAAGGCTCTGGGTGGCTCTAGACGGGTCCTGCGGGTCTCTAGAAGGGTCTGGGGGCTTGTAGAAGGGTCCTGGGTGGCTCTAGAAGGGTCTGGGGGCTTTTAGAAGGGTCCTGGGGGCCTCTAGAAGGGTCTGGGATCTTTTAGAATGGTCCTGGGGGGCTCTAGAAGTGTCTGGGGGCTTTTAGAAGGGTCCTGGGGTGCTCTAGAAGGATCTGGCGGCTTTTAGATGGGTCCTGGGGTGCTCTAGAAGGGTCTTGGGGCATTTAGAAGGGTCCTGAGGGGCTCTAGAAGGGTCTGGGGCCTTTTAGAATGATCCGGGGACGGTCTAGAAGGGTCTTTATGCTTTTTGAAGGATCCTAGGAGGCTCTAGAAGGGTCTGGGGTCTTTTAGAAGGGTCCTGGGGGGCTCTAGATGGGTCTGGGGACTTTTAGAATGGTCCTGGGAGGCTCTAGAAGGGTCTGGGGGCTTTTAGAAGGGTCCTGGGGGGCTCTAGAAAGGTCTAGAGGCTTTTAGAATGGTCCTGGGGGCGTTTAGAAGGGAAATGTGAGGCTCTGAAAGGGTCTGGGTGCTTTTATAAGGGTCCTGGGGGCTTCTAGAAGGGTCTGGGGGCTTTTACAAGGGTCCGGGGGGGGCTCTAGAAGGGTCTGGGGACTTTTAGAAGGGTCCTGGTGGCCCCTAGACGGGTCTGGGGGCTATTAGAAGGGTCCTGGGGGGCTCTAGAAGGGTCTGGGTGCTTGTAGAAGGGTCCTGGGGGGGTCTAGAACGGTCTGGGGGCTTTTAGAAGGGTCCTGGGGGTCTCTAGAAGGGTCTGGGTGCTTTTAGATGGGTCCTAGGGGGCTCTAGAAGGGTCAGGGGGCTTTTAGAATGATCCTGGGACTGTCTAGAAGGGTCTGGGTGCTTTTTGAAGGATCCTAGGGGGCTCTAGAAGGGTCTGGGGTCTTTTAGAATGATCCGGGGAGGGTCTAGAAGGGTCTGGGTGCTTTTAGAATGGTCCTGGGGGTCTCTAGAAGGGTGTGGTGGCTTTTAGAAGGGTCCTGGGAGGCTCTGGAAGGGTCTGGGTGCTTTTATAAGGGTCCGGGGAGCCTCTAGAAGGGTCTGGGTGCTTTTGGAAAGGTCCTGGAGTGCTCTAGAAGGGTCTAGAGGCTTTTAGACGGGTCCTGGTGTGCTCTAGAAGGGACGGGGGGGCTTAAGAAGGGCCCTGGGGCCTCTAGAAGGGTCTGGGGGCTTTTAGAAGGGTCCTGGGGGGCTCTAGAAGTGTCTGGGGTCTTTTATACTGTCCTGGGGGTCTGTAGAAGGGTCTGGGTGCTTTTAGAAGGGTCCTGTGGGGCTCTAGAAGGATCTGGGGGCTTTCAGAAGGGTCGTGGGGGCCTCTAGAAGGGTCTAGGGGCTCTTAGAAGGGTCCGGGGGAGCTCTAGAAGGGTCTGGGGGCTTTTAGAAGGGTCCTGGGGTGCTCTAGAAGGGTCTGGGGGCTTTTAGAAGGGTCCTAGTGTGCTCTAGAAGGTACGGGGGGGCTTAAGAGGGGCCCTGGGGCCTCTAAAAGTGTCTGGTGTCTTTTAGAAGGGTCCTGGGGGGCTGTATAAGGGTCTGGAGGATTTTAAATGGGTCCGGGGGGGCTCTAGAAGGGTCTGGGTGCTTTTAGAAGGGTCCTGGGGTGCTCTAGAAGAGTCTGGGGTCTTTTATAGGGTCCTGGGGGTCTGTAGAAGCGTCTGGGGGCTTTCAGAAGGGTCCTGGGGGACTCTAGAAGGGTCTGGGTGCTTTCAGAAGGGTACCGGGGGGCTCTAAAAGGGTCTGGGTGCTTTTAGAATGGTCCTGGGGGCCTCTAGAAGGGTCTGGGGGCTTTTAGAAGGGTCCTGGGATGCTCTAGAAGGGTCTGGGGGCTTTTAGAAAAATCCGGGGAGGGTCTAGATTAGTCTGGGGGCTTTTAGAATGGTCCTTGGGTGCTCTAGAAGGGTCTGGGTTCTTTTAGAAAGGTCCTTGGGTGCTCTAGAATGGTCTGGGGGCTTTTAGAAGGATCCGGGGAGGGTCTAGAATGGTCTGGGGGCTTTTAGAATGGTCCTGGGGGGCTCTAGAAGGGTCTGGGTGCTTTTAGAAGGGTCCTGTGGGGCTCTAGAAGGGTCTGGGGGCTTTTAGAAGTGTCCTGGGGGTCTCTAGAAGGGTCTGTAGGCTTTTATAGGGACCTCGGGGTCTGTAGAAGTGTCTGGGTGCTTTTAGAAGGGTCCTGGGGTGCTCTAGAAGAGTCTTTGGGCTTTTATAGGGTCCTGGGGTTCTGTAGAAGGGTCTGGGGGCTTTCAGAAGGGTCCTGGGGGCCTCTAGAAGGGTCTAGGGGCTTTTAGAAGGGTCCGGGGGGGCTCTAGAAGGGTCTGGGGGCTTTTAGACGGGTCCTGGGTTGATCTGGAAGGGTCTGGGTGACTTTTAGAAGGGTCCTGGGCTGCTCTAGAAGGGACGGGGTGCCTTAAGAGGGGCCCTGGGGGGCTCTAGAATAGTCTGGGGTCTTTTAGAATGGTCCTGGGGATCTCTAGAAATGTCTGGGGGCTTTTAGAATTATCCGGAGAGGGTCTAGAAGTTTCTGCGGCCTTTTAGAAGGGTCCTGGGGGGCTCTAGAAGGGTCTGGGGGCTTTTAGAAGGGTCCTGGTGTGCTCTAGAAGGGACGGGGGGGCTTAAGAAGGGCCCTGGGGCCTCTAGAAGGGTCTGGGGGCTTTTAGAAGGGTCCTGGGGGGCTCTAGAAGGGTTTGGAAGTTTTTAGAAGCGTCCTGGGGGCTCTAGAAGGGTCTGGGGGCTTTTAGAAGGGTCCTGGGGGGCTCTAGAAGGGTCTGGGGTCTTTTATACTGTCCTGGGGGTCTGTAGAAGGGTCTGGGTGCTTTTAGAAGGGTCCTGTGGGGCTCTAGAAGGATCTGGGGGCTTTCAGAAGGGTCGTGGGGGCCTCTAGAAGGGTCTAGGGGCTTTTAGAAGGGTCCGGGGGAGCTCTAGAAGGGTCTGGGGGCTTTTAGAAGGGTCCTGGGGTGCTCTAGAAGGGTCTGGGGGCTTTTAGAAGGGTCCTAGTGTGCTCTAGAAGGTACGGGGGGGCTTAAGAGGGGCCCTGGGGCCTCTAAAAGTGTCTGGTGTCTTTTAGAAGGGTCCTGGGGGGCTGTATAAGGGTCTGGAGGATTTTAAATGGGTCCGGGGATGACTCTGGAAGGGTCTGGGTGCTTTTAGAAGGGTCCTGGGGTGCTCTAGAAGAGTCTGGGGGCTTTTATAGGGTCCTGGGGGTCTGTAGAAGGGTCTGGGGGCTTTCAGAAGGGTCCTGGGGGGCTCTAAAAGGGTCTGGGTGCTTTTAGAATGGTCCTGGGGTCCTCTAGAAGGGTCTGGGGGCTTTTAGAAGGGTCCTGGGATGCTCTAGAAGGGTCTGGGGGCTTTTAGAAGAATCCGGGGAGGGTCTAGATTAGTCTGGGGGCTTTTAGAAGGGTCCTTGGGTGCTCTAGAATGGTCTGGGTTCTTTTAGAAAGGTCCTGGGATGCTCTAGAATGGTCTGGGGGCTTTTAGAAGGATCCGGGGAGGGTCTAGAATGGTCTGGGGGCTTTTAGAATGGTCCTGGGGGGCTCTAGAAGGGTCTGGGTGCTTTTAGAAGGGTCCTGTGGGGCTCTAGAAGGTTCTGGGGTCTTTCAGAAGGGTCCTGGGGGCCTCTAGAAGGGTCTGGGGGCTTTTAGAAGGGTCCTGGGGTGCTCTAGAATGGACGGGGTGCCTTAAGAGGGCCCTGGGGACCTCTAGATTGGTCTGGGGGCTTTTAGAAGGGTCCTGGGGGGCTCTAGAAGGGTCTGGGGGCTTTTAGAAGGGTCCTGGGTTGATCTAGAAGGGTCTGGGGACTTTTAGAAGGGTCCTGGGCTGCTCTAGAAGGGACGGGGTGCCTTAAGAGGGGCCCTGGGGGGCTCTAGAATGGTCTGGGGTCTTTTAGAAGGGTCCTGGGGTGCTATAGAAGGGTCTGGGGCCTTTTAGAATGGTCCTGGAGATCTCTAGAAGTGTCTGGGGGCTTTTAGAATTATCCGGAGAGGGTCTAGAAGTTTCTGCGGCCTTTTAGAAGGGTCCTGGGGGGCTCTAGAAGGGTCTGGGGGCTTTTAGAAGGGTCCTGGGGGGCTCTAGAAGGGTCTGGGGGCTTTTAGAAGGGTCCTGGGAGGATCTAGAAGGGTATGGGGGCTTTTAGAAGGATCCGGGGAGGGTCTAGAAGGGTCTGGGGGCTTTTAGAAGGGTCCTGGTTGCCTCTAGAAGGGTCTCGGGACTTTTAGAAGGGTCCTGGGGGCCTCTAGAAGGGTCTGGGGGCTTTTAGAATGGTCCTGGGGGGCTCTAGAAGGGTCTGGGGGCTTTTAGATGTGTCCTGGGGGGCTCTAGATTGGTCTGGGGGCTTTTAGAATGATCCGGGGACGGTCTAGAAGGGTCTTTATGCTTTTTGAAGGATCCTAGGGTGCTCTAGAATCGTCTGGGGTCTTTTAGAAGTGTCCTGGGGGGTTTTGAAGGGTCTGGGGGCATTTAGAATGGTCCTGGGAGGCTCTAGAAGGGTCTGGGTGCTTTTAGAAGGGTCCTGGGGGGCTCTAGAAGGGTCTAGAGGCTTTTAGAAGGGTCCTGGGTGCCTCTAGAAGGGTCTGGGGGCGTTCAGAAGGGTCCTGGGAGGCTCTGGAAGGGTCTGGGTGCTTTTATAAGGGTCCTGGGGGCCTCTAGAAGTGTCTGGTGGCTTTTACAAGGGTCCGGGGGGGCTCTAGAAGGGTCTGGGGACTTTTAGAAGGGTCCTGGTGGCCTCTAGACAAGTCTGGGGGCTATTAGAATGGTCCTGGGGGCTTGTAGAAGGGTCCTGGGGGGGGCTAGAATGGTCTGGGGTCTTTTAGAAGGGTCCTGGGTGGCTCTAGGAGGTTCTGGGGGCTTTCAGAATGGTCCTGGGGGTCTCTAGAAGGGTCTGGGTGCTTTTAGAACGGTCCTGGGGGGCTCAAGAATGGTCTGGGTGCTTTTAGAAGGGTCCTGTGGGGCTCTAGAAGGTTCTGGGGGCTTTCAGAAGGGTCCTGGGGGCCTCTAGAAGGGTCTAGGGGCTTTTAGAAGGGTCCGGGGGGGCTCTAGAAGGGTCTGGGGGCTTTTAGAAGGGTCCTGGGGTGCTCTAGAAGGGTCTGGGGGCTTTTAGAAGGGTCCTGGGATGCTCTAGAAGGGACGGGGCTGCTTAAGAGGGGCCCTGGGGCCTCTAGAAGGGTCTGGGGGCTTTTAGAAGGGTCCTGGGGGGCTCTAGAAGGGTCTGGAAGTTTTGAGAAGGGTCCTGGGGGGCTCTAGAAGGGTCTGGGGGCTTTTAGAAGTGTCCTGGGGTGCTCTAGAATGGTCTGGGGTCTTTTAGAAGGGTCCTGGGGGGCTCTAGAAGGGACGGGGTGGCTTAAGAGGGGCCCTGGGTCCTCTAGAAGCGTCTGGGGGCTTTTAGAAGGGTCCTGGGGGGCTCTAGAAGGGTCTGGGGGCTTTTAGAAGGGTCCTGGGATCCTCTAGAAGGGTCTCGGGGCTTTTAGAAGGATCCGGGGAGGGTCTAGAAGGTTCTGGGGGCTTTTAGAAGGGTCTTGGGAGGCTCTAGAAGGGTCTGGGGCCTTTTCAAAGGAACCTGAACGTCTCCAGAAGGGTCTGGGGGCTTTTGGAAGGGTCCTTGGGGGCTCTAGAATGGTCTGGGTCCTTTGTACTTAGCTGGCAGGGGAGACACCCTGATCAAGCAGGTGCTTTTCCAAGGCCAGGCTCATCCTTTGCACTCCGGGTGTGCTGAGCCCTGCGAATTCCCCAAATGTGCAAAATTAAAATTTTTACTCTAGAAGCACCCAGACCCTTCTAGAGCCCCCCAGGAACCTTCTAAAAGCACCCAGAGACTTTTAGAGCCCCCAGTGTGCTTCTCAAAGCCCCCGGACTTTCTAGAGCCCCCCAAAACCTTATAAAGGCCCCCCAAAATCTTATAAAGCCCCCCAGGCCCTACTAAACCCCCTTAGGACCCTTCTACAATACCCTAGACCCTTCTAGAGCCACCGAGGACCCTTCTAAAAGACCCCAAACCCTTCCGGAGCCCCTTAGGAACCTTTTTAGAGACCCTAGACCCTCCTAGATCCTTCAAGGACTCTTCTAAAAGCCCCCAGATACTTCTAGGGGTTAGAGGCAGGGTTAGGGTTAGGGTTAGGGTTAGGGTTAGGGTTAGGGTTAGAGTTAGGGTTAGGGTTAGGGTTAGGGTTAGGGTTAGGGTTAGGGTTAGGGTTAGGGTTAGAGTTAGGGTTAGGGTTAGGGTTAGAGTTAGAGTTAGGGTTAGGGTTAGGGTTAGGGTTAGGGTTAGGGTTAGGGTTAGAGTTAGGGTTAGGGTTAGGGTTAGGGTTAGGGTTAGGGTTAGAGTTAGGGTTAGGGTTAGGGTTAGAGTTAGGATTAGGGTTAGGGTTAGAGTTAGGGTTAGAGTTAGGGTTAGAGTTAGGATTAGGGTTAGGGTTAGGGTTAGAGTTAGGGTTAGGGTTAGGGTTAGGGTTAGGGTTAGGGTTAGGGTTAGAGTTAGGGTTAGGGTTAGGGTTAGGGTTAGGGTTATAGTTAGAGTTAGGGTTAGGGTTAGGGTTAGAGTTAGGATTAGGGTTAGGGTTAGGGTTAGGGTTAGGGTTAGGGTTAGGGTTAGGGTTAGGGTTAGGGTTAGAGTTAGAGTTAGGGTTAGGGTTAGGGTTAGGGTTAGGGTTAGGGTTAGAGTTAGGGTTAGGGTTAGGGTTAGGGTTAGAGTTAGGGTTAGAGTTAGGGTTAGGGTTAGGGTTAGGGTTAGGGTTAGGGTAAGGGTTAGGGTTAGGGTTAGGGTTAGAGTTAGGGTTGTGGTTAGGGTTAGGGTTAGGGTTAGGGTTAGGGTTAGAGTTAGGGTTAGAGTTAGGGTTAGGGTTAGGGTTAGGGTTAGGGTTAGGGTTAGGGTTTGGGTTTGTGTTAGAGTTAGGGTTAGAGTAAGAGTTAGGGTTAGGGATAGGGTTAGGAACCTTTTTTAGCCCTACAGGACACATCTAAAAGCACTCAGACCATTCAACATCCCCTCAGGACCCTCCTAACTGTCCCCAGATCCTTCTAGAGCCCACCAGGACCCTTCTAATAGCCCCCAGAGCCTTCTAGATGCCCCCAGGACGCTTCTAAAAGCCCTAACACCCTTCTAGAGCCCCCCAGGACCCTTCTAAAAGCCTCCAGACACTTCTAGAGCTCCCCAGGACCCTTCTAAAATCCCCCAGACCCTTCTAGAGGCCCCCAGGGACCCTCTAATGGTCCCCAGACCCTTCTAGAGCCCCCCAGGACCCATCTAAAAGCACCCAGACCCATCTACATCCCCACAGAACCCTTCTAAAAGCCCCCAGACCCTTCTAGAGCCACCCAGGTCCCTTCTAAAAGCACCCAGACCCTTCTAGACCATCCCCGGATCATTCTAAAAGCACCCAGACCCATCTAGAGCCCACCAGGACTCTTCTAAAACCCTCCAGACCCTTCTAGTGGCCCCCAGGACCCTTCCGAATGCCCTCAGACCCTTCTAGACCCCCCAGGACCCTTCTAAAAGCCTCCAGACCCTTCTAGAGCTCCCCAGGACCCTACTAAATGCACCCAGACATTTCTAGCGCCCCCCAGGACCCTTCTAAAAGCCCCCAGACCCATCTAGAGCTCCCCAGGACCCTTCTAAAAGCCCCCAGACCATTCTAGAGCCCCCCAGGACCCTTCTAAAAGCACCCAGACCCTTCGAGAGCCCCACAGGACCCTTCTAAAAGCCACCAGACCCTTCTAGACCCTCCCCGAATCATTCTAAAAGCACTCAGACCCTTCTAGAGACACGCAGGACCCTTCTAAAAGCCCCCAGACCCTTCTAGAGCCTCCCAGGACCCTTCTAAAAGCCCCCAGACAATTCTAGAGCTCCCCAGGACCCATCTAAAATCCCCCAGACCCTTCTAGAGGACCCCAGTGCCCCTCTAATGTTACCCAGACCCATCTAGAGCCCCCAAGGACCCTTCTAAAAGCCCCCAGAGCCTTCTAGACCCTCCCTGGATCCTTCTAATAGCACCCAGACCCTTCTAGAGCCCCCCAGGACCCTTCTACAAGACCTCCGACCCCTTCTAGAGCCTCTACGGACCCTTCTAAAAGCCCCCGGACCCTTCTAGAGCCCCCCAGGACCCATCTAAAAGCCCCCAGACCCTTCTACAGCCACACAGGACCCTTCTGAAAGCACCCAGACCCTTCTAGAGCCCCCCAGGACCCTTCTAAAAGAACCCAGACCCTTCTACACCCTCCCCGGATCATTCAAAAAGCACCCAGACCCTTCTACAGCCTCCCAGGACCCTTCTAAAATCCTTCAGACCCTTCTAGAAGCCCCCAGGACCCTTCTGAAAGCCCCCAGAGCCTTCTAGATGCCCCAGGACCCTTCTAAAAGCAACCACACCCTTCTAGAGCCCCCCAGGACGCTTCTAAAAGCCCCCAGACCATTCTAGAGCCACCCAGAACCCTTCTAAAAGCTCCCAGACCCTTCTAGAGGCCCCCAAGATCCTTCTAAAAGCCCCCAGACCCTTCTAGAGCCCCCCGGGACCCTTCTAAATGCCCCCAGACCATTCTAGAGCCACCCAGGGCCCTTCTAAAATCACCCAGACACTTATAGAGCCTCCCAGGACCCTTCTAAAAATCCTCAGACCCATCTAGAGGCCCCCAGGACCCTTCTAAAAGTCCCCAGAGCCATCTAGATGCCCCCAGGACCCTTCTAAAAGCACTCACACTCTTCTAAAGCCACCCAGGACTCTTCTAAAAGCCCCCAGAGCATTCTAGAGCCCCGCAGGACCATTCTAAAAGCCCCCAGACCCTTCTAAAGACCCCCAGGACCCTTCTAAAAGAACCCAGACGCTTCTAGATCACCACAGGACCCTTCTAAAAGCCCCCAGACCCTTCTAGACCCTCCCCGAATCCTTCTAAAACACCCAGACCCTT
This sequence comes from Clamator glandarius, assembly GCA_033459285.1. Lineage (NCBI taxonomy): Eukaryota > Metazoa > Chordata > Aves > Cuculiformes > Cuculidae > Clamator > Clamator glandarius. Next base: position 9,459 of record JAUNZM010002065.1, on the reverse strand, counting down.
CTAGAGCCTCCCAGGACCCTTCTAATATCCCGCAGACATTTCTAGAGGCCCCCAGGACAATTCTAAGTGCACCCAGACCATTCTAGATCCCCCCAGGACCCTTCTAAAAGCCCCCAGACCCTTCTAGAGACCCGCAGGACCCTTCTAAAAGCCCCCAGACCCTTCTAGATTCTCCCAGGACCCTTCTAAAAGCCCCCAGACACTTCCAGAGATACCCAGGACCCTTCTAAAATCCCCCAGACCCTTCTAGAGGCCACCAGGGCTTCTCTAATGGTCCCCAGACCCTTCAAGAGCCCCCAAGGACCCTTCTAAAAGGTCCCAGAGCCTTCTAGACCCTCCCCGGATCCTTCTAATAGACCCCAGACCCTTCTAGAGCCACGCAGGACCCTTCTAAAAGCACCCAGACCTTTCTAGAGGCCCCCTGGACCCTTCTAAAAGCCCCCAGAGCCTTCTAGACCCTCCCCGGATCCTTCTAATAGCACCCAGACCCTTCTAGAGCCCCCCAGGACCCTTCTAAAAGGCCCCAGACCCTTCTAGAGCCTCCACGGACACTTCTAAAAGCAACCAGACCCTTCTAGAGCCTCCCAGGACCCTTTTAAAATCCCTCAGACCCTTCTAGAGGCCCCCAGGACCCTTCTAAAATACCCCAGAGCCTTCAAGATGCCCCCAGGACAATTCTAAAAGACCTCAACCCTTCTAGAGCCCCCTAGGAACCTTCTAAAAGCCCCCAGACCCTTCTAGAGACCCGCAGGACCCTTCTAATAGCACTCAGACCCTTCTAGAGTCTACCAGGACCCTTCTAAAAGCACCCAGACCTTTCTAGAGCTCCCCAGGACCATTCTAAACTCCCCCAGACCCTTCCAGAGCCCCCCAGGACGCTTCTAAATGCCCCCAGACCCATCTAGAGCACCCCAGGACTCTTCTAAAAGCTCCCAGACCCTTCTAGAGGCCCCCAAGATCCTTCTAAAAGCCCCCAGACCCTTCTAGAGCCCCCCGGGACCCTTCTAAATGCCCCCAGACCATTCTAGAGCCACCCAGGGCCCTTCTAAAATCACCCAGACACTTATAGAGCCTCCCAGGACCCTTCTAAAAATCCTCAGACCCATCTAGAGGCCCCCAGGACCCTTCTAAAAGTCCCCAGAGCCATCTAGATGCCCCCAGGACCCTTCTAAAAGCACTCACACTCTTCTAAAGCCACCCAGGACTCTTCTAAAAGCCCCCAGAGCATTCTAGAGCCCCGCAGGACCATTCTAAAAGCCCCCAGACCCTTCTAAAGACCCCCAGGACCCTTCTAAAAGAACCCAGACGCTTCTAGATCACCACAGGACCCTTCTAAAAGCCCCCAGACCCTTCTAGACCCTCCCCGAATCCTTCTAAAACACCCAGACCCTTCTAGAGCCTCCCAGGACCCTTCTAATATCCCGCAGACATTTCTAGAGGCCCCCAGGACAATTCTAAGTGCACCCAGACCATTCTAGATCCCCCCAGGACCCTTCTAAAAGCCCCCAGACCCTTCTAGAGACCCGCAGGACCCTTCTAAAAGCCCCCAGACCCTTCTAGATTCTCCCAGGACCCTTCTAAAAGCCCCCAGACACTTCCAGAGATACCCAGGACCCTTCTAAAATCCCCCAGACCCTTCTAGAGGCCACCAGGGCTTCTCTAATGGTCCCCAGACCCTTCAAGAGCCCCCAAGGACCCTTCTAAAAGGTCCCAGAGCCTTCTAGACCCTCCCCGGATCCTTCTAATAGACCCCAGACCCTTCTAGAGCCACGCAGGACCCTTCTAAAAGCACCCAGACCTTTCTAGAGGCCCCCTGGACCCTTCTAAAAGCCCCCAGAGCCTTCTAGACCCTCCCCGGATCCTTCTAATAGCACCCAGACCCTTCTAGAGCCCCCCAGGACCCTTCTAAAAGGCCCCAGACCCTTCTAGAGCCTCCACGGACACTTCTAAAAGCAACCAGACCCTTCTAGAGCCTCCCAGGACCCTTTTAAAATCCCTCAGACCCTTCTAGAGGCCCCCAGGACCCTTCTAAAATACCCCAGAGCCTTCAAGATGCCCCCAGGACAATTCTAAAAGACCTCAACCCTTCTAGAGCCCCCTAGGAACCTTCTAAAAGCCCCCAGACCCTTCTAGAGACCCGCAGGACCCTTCTAATAGCACTCAGACCCTTCTAGAGTCTACCAGGACCCTTCTAAAAGCAACCAGACCTTTCTAGAGCTCCCCAGGACCATTCTAAACTCCCCCAGACCCTTCCAGAGCCCCCCCAGGACGCTTCTAAATGCCCCCAGACCCATCTAGAGCACCCACAGGACTCTTCTAAAAGCCTCCAGTCCCTTCCTAGAGGCACCCAGGACCCTTCTGAATGCCCCCAGACCCTTCTAGAGCCCCCCAGGACCTCTTCTAAAAGACCCCAGACCATTCCAGAGGCCCTCAGGACCTTCTGAAAGCGCCCAGACCCTTCTAGAGCAACCCAGGACCCTTCTAAAAGCCCCCAGACCCTTCTAGGACCCCCCCAGGACCCTTCTAAAAGCACCCAGACCCTTCTAGAGCCCCCCAGGACACTTCTAACAGCCCCCAGACCATTTCTAGACCCACCCCGAATCCTTCTAAAAGCGCCCAGACCATTCTAGAACCTCCCAGGACCCTTCTAAAAGGACCGCAGACACTTCTAGAGCCCCCCAGGACCATTCTCAAAGACTCCAGACCCCTTCTAGAGCCCCCCAGGACCCTTCTAAAAGCCCCACAGACCCTTCTAGATCCTCCCCGTAATCATTCTAAAAGTCCCCCAGACCCTTCTAGAGGACCCCCACAGGACCCCTTCTAAAAGCCGCACAGACACCCTTCTAGAGCCTCCCCGGATCATTCTACAAAGCGTATAGACGCTTCTAGATGCCCCCAGGACCATTCTAAAACCCTCCAGACATTTGTAGAGCCTCCCACGGACCCTTCTAACGCCCCCACAGACCCTTCTAGAACCTCCCCGGATCCTTCTAAAAGTACCCAGACCCATCTGGATCCTCCCAGGACCCTTCTAAAAAGACCCCAGACCCTTCTAGAGGCCCCCAAGAACCCTTCTATATGCCCCCAGACCTTTCTAGAGGCCCCAGGATCCTTCTAAAATCCCCCAGACCCTTCTAGAGCACCCCAGGACCCTTATAAATGCCCCCAGACCCCTTCTAGAGCCCCCCAGGACCTTCTAAAGCCTCCAGACTTTTCTAGAGGCCCGCAGGACCCTTCTGAAAGCCCCAGACCCTTCTAGATCCGCCAGACCCTTCTAAAAGCCCCCAGACCATTCTAGAGCCCCCCCATAACTCCCTCTAAAAGCCCCCAGACCCTTCTAGAGAAGCCCAGGGCCCCTATAAAAGCACCCAGACCCTTCTAGAGCTCCCAAGGACCCTTCTAAAATCCCTCAGACCCTTCTAGAGCCCCCCAGGATCCTTCTAAAATCCCCCAGACCCTTCTAGAACCGCCCAGGACCCTTCTAAAACCACCAGACCGTTCTAGACCCTCCCCGGATCCTTCTAAAAGCCCCCACACCCTTCTAGAGCCCCCCAGGACCCTTCTAAATGCCCCCAGAGCAATCTAGAGCCCCCCAGGACTCTTCTAAAGCATCCAGTCCCTTCTAGAGGCCACCAGGACCGTTCTGAATGCCCCAGACCATTCTAGAGCCCATCAGGACCATTCTAAAAGCCTCCAGACCCTTCTACATGTCCCCACAACCCTTCTGAAAGCCCCCAGACAATTCTAGAGCTCCCCAGGACCATTACAAATACACCCAAACACTTCTAGCGACCCCCAGGACCCTTCTGAAAGCCCCAGACCCTTCTAGAGGCCCCCAGGACTCTTCTAAAAAGCCCCAGACCCTTCTAGAGCCCCCCAGGACCAGTCTAAAAGAACCCAGACCCTTCTAGAGCTCCACAGGACCCTTCTAAATGCCCCAGACCCTTCTAGACCCTCCCCGAATCCTTCTAAAAGCACCCAGACCCTTCTAGAGCCTCCCCGGACCCTTCTAAAAGGCCGCAGACAATTCTAGAGGCCCCAGGACCCTTCTAAAAGCACCCAGAGACTTCTAGATGCACCCAGGACCATTCTAAAGCCCTCACACTCTTCTAGAGCCCACCAGGACCCTTCTAAAAGCGCCAGACCCTTCTAGAACCCCCCAGGACCCTTCTAAAAGCCCCCAGACGCTTCTAGAGACCCGCAGGACCCTTCTAAATGCACCCAGACCCTTCTAGATTCTCCCCAGGACCCTTCTAAAAGCCCCCAGACCCTTCTAGAGGCCCCTAGGGCCCCTCTAATGGTCCCCAGACCCTTCTAGAGCCCCAAGGACCCTTCTAAAAGCCCCCAGAGACCCTTCTAGAGACCCGCAGGACCCTTCTAAATGCCCCCCAGACCTTTCTAGAGGCACCCAGGATCCTTCTAAAATCCCCCAGACCCTTCTAGAGCCCCCCAGGACACTTCTAAATGTCCCCAGACCCTTCTAGAGCCCCCCAGGACCCTTCTAAAAGCCCCCAGACCCTTCTAGAGCTCCCCAGGACCCGTCTAAAATACCCAAGACCCTTCTAGAGGTCCCCAGAGCCCCTCTAGTGGTACCCAGACCCTTCTAGAGCCCCCAAGGACCATCTAAAAGCCCCCAGACCCTTCAAGATGCTCCCCAGAACCCTTCTAAAATCCCCCAGACCCTTCTAGAGGCCCCTAGGGCCCCTCTAATTGTCCCCCAGACCCTTCTAGAGCCCCCAAGGACCCTTCTAAAAGCCCCCAGACCCTTCTAGAGACCCGCAGGACCCTTCTAAAAGACCCCAAGACCCTTGTAGACGATCCCTGGATCCTTCTAATAGCCCCCAGACCCTTCTAGAGCCCCCCAGGACCCTTCTAAAAGTCCCCAGACCCTTCTAGACCCTCCCTGGATCCTTCTAAAAGCACCCAGACCCTTCTAAAGCCTCCCAGGACCCTTATAAAATCCCTCAGACCATTCTAGAGCCCCCCAGGACCCTTCTAAAAGCTCCCAGACCCCTTCTAGAGCCCCCCAGGACCCATCTAAATGCCCCCAGATCCTTCTAGAGTTTCCCAGGACCCTTCTAAAAGCCCCCAGACCCTTCTAGAGCTCCCCAGGACCCTTCTAAAATACCCAGACTCTTCTAGAGGCCTCCAGGGCCCCTCTAGTGGTCCCCAGACCCTTCTAGAGCCACCAAGGACCATTCTAAAAGCCCCCAGACCATTCTAGAGGCCCCTAGGGCCCCTCTAATGGTCCCCAGACCCTTCTAGAGCCCCAAGGACCCTTCTCAAAAGCCCCCAGACCCTTCTAGAGACCCGCAGGACCCTTCTAAATGCCCCCAGACCTATCTAGAGGCCCCCAGGATCCTTCTAAAATCCCCCAGACCCTTCTAGAGCCCCCCAGGACACTTCTAAATGCCCCCAGACCCTTCTAGAGCCCCCCAGGACCCTTCTAAAAGCCCCCAGACCCTTCTAGAGATTCCACGTATCCTTCTAAAAGCCCCCAGACCCTTCTAGAGCCCCCCAGGACCCTTCTAAATGCCCCCAGAGCAATCTAGAGCCCCCCAGGACTCTTCTAAAAGCATCCAGTCCCTTCTAGAGGCCACCAGGACCGTTCTGAATGCCCCCAGACCATTCTAGAGCCCATCAGGACCATTCTAAAAGCCTCCAGACCCTTCTACATGTCCCCCACAACCCTTCTGAAAGCCCCCAGACAATTCTAGAGCTCCCCAGGACCATTACAAATACACCCAAACACTTCTAGCGACCCCCAGGACCCTTCTGAAAGCCCCAGACCCTTCTAGAGGCCCCCAGGACTCTTCTAAAAAGCCCCAGACCCTTCTAGAGCCCCCCAGGACCAGTCTAAAAGAACCCAGACCCTTCTAGAGCTCCACAGGACCCTTCTAAATGCCCCAGACCCTTCTAGACCCTCCCCGAATCCTTCTAAAAGCACCCAGACCCTTCTAGAGCCTCCCCGGACCCTTCTAAAAGGCCGCAGACAATTCTAGAGGCCCCCAGGACCCTTCTAAAAGCACCCAGAGACTTCTAGATGCACCCAGGACCATTCTAAAAGCCCTCACACTCTTCTAGAGCCCACCAGGACCCTTCTAAAAGCCGCCAGACCCTTCTAGAACCCCCCAGGACCCTTCTAAAAGCCCCCAGACGCTTCTAGAGACCCGCAGGACCCTTCTAAATGCACCCAGACCCTTCTAGATTCTCCCAGGACCCTTCTAAAAGCCCCCAGACCCCTTCTAGAGGCCCCTAGGGCCCCTCTAATGGTCCCCAGACCCCTTCTAGAGCCCCAAGGACCCTTTCTAAAAGCCCCCAGACCCTTCTAGAGACCCGCAGGACCCTTCTAAATGCCCCCAGACCTTTCTAGAGGCACCCAGGATCCTTCTAAAATCCCCCAGACCCCTTCTAGAGCCCCCCCAGGACACTTCTAAATGTCCCCAGACCCTTCTAGAGCCCCCCAGGACCCTTCTAAAAGCCCCCAGACCCTTCTAAGAGCTCCCCAGACCCGTCTAAAATACCCAAGACCCTTCTAGAGGTCCCCAGAGCCCCTCTAGTGGTACCCAGACCCTTCTAGAGCCCCCAAGGACCATTCTAAAAGCCCCCAGACCCTTCAAGAGCTCCCCCAGAACCCTTCTAAAATCCCCCAGACCCTTCTAGAGGCCCCTAGGGCCCCTCTAATTGTCCCCAGACCCCTTCTAGAGCCCCAAGGACCCTTCTAAAAGCCCCCAGACCCTTCTAGAGACCCGCAGGACCCTTCTAAAAAGACCCCAGACCCTTGTAGACGATCCCTGGATCCTTCTAATAGCCCCCAGACCCTTCTAGAGCCCCCCAGGAAAAGTCCCCAGACCCTTCTAGACCCTCCCTGGATCCTTCTAAAAGCACCCAGACCCTTCTAAAGCCTCCCAGGACCCTTATAAAATCCCTCAGACCATTCTAGAGCCCCCCAGGACCCTTCTAAAAGCTCCCAGACCCTTCTAGAGCCCCCCAGGACCCATCTAAATGCCCCCAGATCCTTCTAGAGTTTCCCAGGACCCTTCTAAAAGCCCCCAGACCCTTCTAGAGCTCCCCAGGACCCTTCTAAAATACCCCAGACTCTTCTAGAGGCCTCCAGGGCCCCTCTAGTGGTCCCCAGACCCTTCTAGAGCCACCAAGGACCATTCTAAAAGCCCCCAGACCATTCTAGAGGCCCCTAGGGCCCCTCTAATGGTCCCCAGACCCTTCTAGAGCCCCAAGGACCCTTCTAAAAGCCCCCAGACCCTTCTAGAGACCCGCAGGACCCTTCTAAATGCCCCCAGACCTATCTAGAGGCCCCCAGGATCCTTCTAAAATCCCCCAGACCCTTCTAGAGCCCCCAGGACACTTCTAAATGCCCCCAGACCCTTCTAGAGCCCCCCAGGACCCTTCTAAAAGACCTCAGACCCTTCTAGAGCCTCCCAGGACCCTTCTGAAAGCCCCCAGACCCTTCTAGATGCGCCCAGGACCCTTCTAAAAGACCCCAGACCATTCTAGAGCCCCCCAGGACTCTTCTAAAAGCCCCCAGACCCTTCTAGAGAAGTCCAGGACCCTTCTAAAAGCACCCAGACCCTTCTAGAGCTCCCCAGGACCCTTCTAAAATCCCTCAGACCCTTCTAGAGCCCCCCAGGATCCTTCTAAAATCCCCCAGACCCTTCTAGAACCCCCCAGGACCATTCTAAAACCACCCAGACCATTCTAGACCCTCCCCGGATCCTTCTAAAAGCACCCAGACCCTTCTAGAACCTCCCAGGACCCTTCTAAAATCCATCAGACCATTCTAGAGCCTCCCAGGACCCTTCTAAAAGCCCCCAGATCCTTCTAGAGACCCGCAGGACCCTTCTAAAAGCCTCCAGACCCTTCTAGAGCAACCCAGGACCCTTCTAAAAGCCCCCAGACCCTTCTAGAAATTCCACGTATCCTTCTAAAAGCCCCCAGACCCATCTAGATCCCCCCAGGACCCTTCTAAAAGCCCCCAGACACTTCCAGAGATCCCCAGGACCCTTCTAAAATCCCCCAGACCCTTCTAGAGGCCACCAGGGCTTCTCTAATGGTCCCCAGACCCTTCAAGAGCCCCCAAGGACCCTTCTAAAAGGTCCCAGAGCCTTTTAGACCCTCCCCGGATCCTTCTAATAGACCCCAGACCCTTCTAGAGCCACGCAGTACCCTTCTAAAAGCACCCAGACCTTTCTAGAGGCCCCCTGGACCCATCAAAAAGCCCCCAGACCCTTCTAGAGCCTCCCAGGGCCATTCTAAAAGCAACCAGACCCTTCTAGATCCTCCCAGGACCCTTCTAAAAGCACCCAGACCCTTCTAGATCCCCCCAGGACCTTTCTAAATGCCCCCAGACCCTTCTAGAGCCCCACAGGACCCTTCTAAAAGCACCCATACCCTTCTATAGACCCTACAGGACCCTTCTAGAAGCCCTCAGACCTTTCCAGAGTCTCCCAGGACCCTTCTAAAAGCCCCCAGACCCTTCTAGAGCCCCCCAGGACCCTTCTAAAAGAACCCAGACCCTTCTAGAGCCCCCTAGGACCCTTCTCAAAGACCCCAGACCCTTCTAGATTCCTCCAGGACCCTTCTAAAAGCACCCAGACCCTTCTAGAGACCCGCAGGACCCTTCTAAAAGGCCCTAGACCCTTCTAGAGCCTCCACGGACACTTCTAAAAGCAACCAGACCCTTCTAGAGACCCCCAGGACCCTTCTAAAAGGCCCCAGACCCTTCTAGAGCCTCCACGGACACTTCTAAAAGCAACCAGACCCTTCTAGAGCCTCCCAGGACCCTTTTAAAATCCCTCAGACACTTCTAGAGGCCCCCAGGACCCTTCTAAAATACCCCAGAGCCTTCAAGATGCCCCCAGGACAATTCTAAAAGACCTCAACCCTTCTAGAGCCCCCAGGAACCTTCTAAAAGCCCCCAGACCCTTCTAGAGACCCGCAGGACCCTTCTAATAGCACTCAGACCCTTCTAGAGTCTACCAGGACCCTTCTAAAAGCACCCAGACCTTTCTAGAGCTCCCCAGGACCATTCTAAACTCCCCCAGACCCTTCCAGAGCCCCCCAGGACGCTTCTAAATGCCCCCAGACCCATCTAGAGCACCCCAGGACTCTTCTAAAAGCCTCCAGTCCCTTCTAGAGGCCCCCAGGAGCCATCGGAATGCCCCCAGACCCTTCTAGAGCCCCCCAGGACTCTTCTAAAAGACCCCAGACCATTCCAGAGGCCCTCAGGACCATTCTGAAAGCGCCCAGACCCTTCTAGAGCAACCCAGGACCCTTCTAAATGCACCCAGACACTTCTAGCGCCACCCAGGACCCTTCTAAAAGCCCCCAGACCCTTCTAGCGCTCCCCAGGACCCTTCTAAAAGTCCCCAGACACTTCTAGACCCCCCAGGACCCTTCTAAAAGCACCCAGACCCTTCTAGAGCCCCCCAGGACCCTTCT